>JAODAL010019951.1:0-70665 GCA_025379985.1 Phyllomedusa bahiana | reverse complement strand
ATCTGCCCGCAATAAAGTATTCAGCGATATTTTTTGAAAGGAATATTTTAACTGTTCACCATGTTGGCCTGTCAAAGTTTACTCTAAAAAAATTTGTGAATTTTTGGGGACTCTGGGAGTAAATTTCAAATTCATAGAATTTCCATTGGATGCACCTCACAAATTCCGGGGCCAAGTCAAATTGGTCCTCCCCCACACCATCAGGAGGTCATAAATATACCTCCCGTACTAGATGATGTGGGGGGAGAAAGGACTTGATTCTGAAAAGAGGTACCTCTCTTCCCAGACCGACATAAAAATGCCCGACCAGGGCGGGGGAAAAACGAGCTCCCATTGAGGCACCTCTCTTTGCAGATAGTAGGGAAATGGTCAAAACATAAAGTAGTTGTGGGATAATAAATAGCCCCACTACCTCCACAACATACCCTGTTATACTGGAGAAAGATCACTGTATTTATTGAAAGGATAAGACAAGCATGAACGTGTGGTGTCCATGCGGTATGCAGGAAATACAAGCCTACAACTCGCAGGACAACCAACTGTATTCTGATTTCCATGAGATCTGTTCTATGCTGTTTATCAAGTGTTTGGTGTCACGAGATATCCAGTAATTAATAACTAAAGGTTGCAAGATACGATCCACCCATAAACCAAAATTGTTCGTTTAAAACGAACCTATGCCTGCCACAATGGGCAAAAGGGGGGAGGAAAAACCCCCTTATGCACCTTGGGCAGGGAGTGGAAAATAGGCATAACTGCATATTCCACATATAGGTCATCTGCTGAAGCTTGGGAGAAAATGCCCAAAAAGACCCCTTTTCCAATAAATTTTTTATATATTTTTTTAAAAATCATTAGTCGGATCCTGTCCTATGCTAAATAGGTGTCAGAATCTTGAACCCTAGTTACATCTCTCTGTGATACAGTCTTTGTCAAGGATCACAACTGATCCCCCCTTTGGGTCAGCTCCCTCGGTTTATGAGCTCTTCTTTATTCTTGATCTGTTTTGATAGCAATACGTTCCCTCACTGTGATGTTACAAGGGGTTCCTTTGATTTTTTAGGGGCGTGTGCAACAATGTGAGATCCTCTCAACTTCTGTCTTGAAAAATATCTAGACCACTCTCGTGAGCAAAATGGGATAGAACCATCATTTTTACATCAAAAAATTAATAATTTATGATTAGTAATAATAAAATTCGGACATCAAGACTTGGGGGAAAACCGTATGACAGAGCCTGAAAAAGACAGACAGGGGTAAAACAGTGCTATAAATACAACTCCCGGGTTCCAATAATGTCAGATGAATGGGTATGCATTTCCTGATCATCTATGATGAAAAATGTTTTTTTAAAGTGACAAGTCGTGCAAACCTGTTCACATCCAGTAAAAGTTTTCAAATAGATAAAAGTCATGAATGGTGCAAAGCTTAGTCCTTAGATAGAACACATAGTTGGTCCTCTGTTAAAATTTGGCTTGAAAATTTATGACAGGCTTAATCCTCCGTTCCTGTCGGAGACTCCACGGAATCGCTTGCAGGTTTCTTGGTTTTATGCCTTTTCCCCGGCCGCCTCGTGCGTTTTTTGATCCTCCTCTCCTTGGTTGCTTATTGTTCAGACCGGCCGGCTCCTGAGACATATTCTGTAATGCATATTCTGGCACATATCTAGCATTACCAAAAGGAGGGTTGATAGAATCCATTTCGGAAGAATTGTCTGATGCAGCTGAGGAGTTAATTGCGTAAAAATCATCTCCGAAAACTAACACGTCTACATGCATACCCTCTCTGCGAAAAAACTGACCCCCTCAAAATGGATCTTGGAGTGCTTCTATTGCGATTTCTTCTCCATACATAGACTTCATTTGACTCATAGGGGGACATGTATGATCGGGCTTTACGCCTGTTTTTTGGCGTAACCTGCGCCTCCCCAGCCTGAATCCGCTGTCGGACGCAGGGATGCGATGTTAGGCGCAGCGTTCGCCACTTTCAGCTGCGCCCCGCATGAAGGGGCGGGCAATGTGCGCAGTGTGGGCGCGATGTAGGCGTTCCGGGGCGGGACGCGGGGCGCTCGAAAACTCCGAGGCATGTAAAAGGTGGAAAACATTCTCAGAAAAGAGCTCAAAACTCAAAAATAAAAAATACATAAAAAAAAATCACTTTCCAAAAATCTAGAACAGCGCAATATCAAGAATTCGGATATTGGAAATTGCCGGGAAATACAGCAATTCAAATTTGAAAGCTATTCTCATTGGGTTTGGCAGAAACCGCCAAACCAGAAAGGGCGACAGTGAACCATTAAAACCTAATTGACCAAAACAGAAATCAAGGGCGGACTGTTCAAAATACAGTAAAAAAAAGCTGGGAAAAGACTGATTGGTTTTAACTAGTGGGGCTTGCTATCCCGGGCCCAAACAAGCGCAAGCTACTTCTCCCACTGTAGTCTATGGAGAGATCGGCGCAATGCAATCTCGGCTCTCAGCGCCGTGCGGCATGGAGTATGATTAAAAAAATAATTTTGATTAGTTGTAAAATATTCTCTGAAAAAGAGCTCAAACCTACTATAAACATAAATCAATTAAATCCCGAAAAACGCATTTGTCGCCGAGACCGGCGCTACATAAGGAATTGCAATATAAAAGAATTTTCCGGGAAATACAGTAATTCAAATTCTGTAAGCTCTTCTGATTGGTCGGCAGAAGCCAGCCAATCAGAAAGGACGACAAAGACCCATAAATCCTATGAGAAGTTTGACCAATCAAAATCAAAGGCGGGAAAAGTTCAAAAGACAGTAAAAAACAGAAAAGAGCTGATTGGTTGAGCTAGCGGGGCTTGGGTATCTCGCCAATCAGATGCGAGCTACTCTCCCATTGTAGTCTAGGAGCAAACGGCGCACGAAATCTTCGGGGCTCACGCCGTGCGGCATGGAGTATAAATAAAAAACTCATTTTTATTAAGTGTAATAATATTGGGGTAAAGAAAAAAAAATATTAATTCAATAAAATCATGTTTATTTCTTTATTTTTGTTACACCCATACTATCAGTGGCTACCGAAAATAAAGAAATAAAAATGATTTTATTGAATTAATTTTTTTTTTCATTCCCCCAATATTATGGATCATTTTATATACACATCGGTACAACATCTATAGTCTTATCATTTGATTTCGGCCATGTACTGTTGTATTCCCGATTGCATTAGAAAATCCATAGGAGCGTTGCTCGCTCTCCCATTGATCCAAATAACCGCGCCTCTTTAAGTTAGCCAATCACAGAGCTCGCTCGGAATTTCTTTTCCCCATAGAACTCTATGAGAAAGTAGCTCGCGCTCTGATTGGCTAAGCTGGACGAGCCCCCGCTAGTTCAACCAATCAGCTCTTTTCTGCATTTTTACTGTATTTTGAACTGTCCCGCCTTTGAATATGATTGGTCAATATTTCTCCAGAGGTTAGAATGGGTCCCTGTTAGTGTTGAGCGATTATTATTGACAAAGTTGAAATCGGCACGGTTTTTATGTTGATCGGATTTTTTAGATCACGCGATAATTTAGGTTAAAATCTGTGCATAATCTATTAATATCGCGCCATTTTCGGCACTTCCTGTCATTTTGGCGGCCAGCAAATCAGCTTAGAGAATAGAGCAGGGTGAGCTGTGTGTGCGACGTCATGACTGGGATGTGTATGGTTGCGATTGGCTGGAAAAATCACATGACCTCGTTTTACATAGAACAGCCAGTCCTGTTCATGATCAGTGTGTGTCAGTATCTCAAAGGAGTAGGACGTGCGCTCTGCCTCTGTGCAAACAGCTCAGCGAAAATATTCTATTTGTTCACAGAGACAGCTATACTTTTAGCTGTGAACCTTAGAACTTAGGTAGATCAGAGATTTGCAGATTTTAGGTAGTTAGGCAGAGAATTTTAAAGGAGCATTTACCGCTGTGAAGTCACAGGGGTAGGGGGGGGAGGGTTGTGGGCGAACACAGACAAGCTCTTTAAAGGATACTGGATATTGTGCACCCAGACTTAGTGTAGACATTGCATTGCAATAGTTTTATTATTAACAGTTTTCTGTTGAAATATTACTTGGATGTTGGCCAGCCTGAACTTGTATTAGGATACAGATCTTTTCTAGTAACTGCAGGTCTATTTGTTAGGTGCAAAACTCCACTTTTATTATCAGTATACATTTCAGATAGGTGTTTTTTTCACTTTTGGTCAGTCAAGCTTTGTTGATAGAGGTACCTTGCACTTAAATTTGAATCCAGCAATTTTGTAGTCACCACAGGTGTATTGATAGGTGCCAAAAATACCTTTTATTATCCGTATACATTTCAGATAGGTGATTTTTCACTTTTGGTCAGTCAAGCTTTGTTGATAGAGGTACCTTGCACTTAAATTTGAATCCAGCAATTTTGTTTTGATTTGAGGGATTTGAGAATAGCTGTGATTTGCCGTCTTTTAATAAGAGACTTTCCAAAACTCTTCCATACCTTCTCAAATTTTTATCTTTCTGAACATGGAGCGAAAATCAGGTGGTAAGCGAGCAAAGAGGGGGGTAGGACATGGAGGTAGAGGTACGAGAGAAGGTGCTCCTTCCAGTGCTGGCGACAACACGCATGCCAGCGGATCGTCGGTTGCAGGACCGTCAGGCCTGTCATCGCTGGGTCAGGGCCCTGTGAATCTCAGTAACGAACAGCGTCGCCAATCTGTTCTTCAGTGGTTAATGCAACCTGCATCCAGCAGTCTTACCTCCTCGTCCTCCCAGTCACAGCCACAAATGTCGTCATCAGCATCCGTCCAACATGAAGTGAAGGCAGCCCAAATGTCAACTCGTGTACCCACCACTGTGGATAATCCATTTTCTGAAGACCTCTTTGATGACAAAATGCGATTGGGGTCAGAAGGCATGTTAAAAGATCAAGAGGCCAAAGAGGATGATTTTGTCTGCTCTGACGCCCAGTTACTGATGCCATCAGAGGAGGAAAAGGAAGCCGGTCAATCGGCAAAAATCCCGGGCGGTCGGCAACGCCTTGCAGTGCCTCTTGCTTGTAGCCCACAGCTCCTGGATGCAGAATGTCAGGACAGCGAAATCACCTGTATTGATGATGATGATGATGACGACATTGCGGATCCAACGTGGTCTTTTCATCAGATTTTGCTTGCGAGCGCTTCATCACTGGACGAGGATGATAACTATGGTGTATTGTCAATTCGGGTCCCGCCTGAAAAAGGGAAAGGGCGGTCACAGAAGTCCGCTGATATGATTCCGCCAGCCACGGTCAGCGGAAACTCCGCTCCTCGCTTATCACCGTCAAAAAGGTCCAGGACCTCTCAAGCCTGGGCCTTCTTAGAGCAAGACTCTGATTCTCCCAGCGATGTCATATGCCACCTTTGCCGTAAACGCATAAGTAGAGGCAACAATCTTAGGTGGTTAACCACCACCAACATATCTAGTCACATGCAGCGAATGCATGAGTTGAAATGGAGGCAACACTTGGCCAAAAAAGGCCAGACCGACGCCGGGTATCCAACCATTGTCACACCCTCTGTCTCCGCCTCCTCCTCCTCCGCCACCACCAAGCGTTCCTCAGCTGCCCATGTCTCTCAGAGTCATGATCAGGGATCAGCCTCCGCTTCAGCCTCCACCGTCGCCCAAGTACCACCAGCAACACCAGAGACCCACCCTACCCTTTCTCCTCCCACCAGTTTGACGACTTGCACGCTGTACAGCGGCCACTCTAGCAGCCAGCCTTCTGTCTTCCAGGTTTGGGAGCAGAATAAACACTTTAACCCAAACCATCCCAAAGGCAAAAGCCTGAATGTCGGCATTACCAAGCTTTTGGCCTTGGAAATGTTGCCTTTCCGTCTGGTGGACACAGATGGTTTCCGCCACGTCATGGCCCTTGCCTGCCCCCAATTCCAGATGCCGAACAGGCATTTCTTTGCCAGAAAAGCCGTCCCTGCCCTGACCAGCCACGTGTCACCTAAAATTTCAAGCACGTTGTCTGCATCTGTGTCCGGAAAAGTCCATCTGACCACCGACACATGGACTAGTAAGCACGGCCAAGGCCGCTATATCTCTGTGACAGCTCACTGGGTGAGCTGGGTGGATGTCTCTGGTGGTGACGGTGGCTCTCAGGCTCGGCGCACGCTCTTCAAAACCGCAGGGATGGTGCAGGGCTCTTTCCCCCAAGGTCCTCTGGTGGCATCACGTGCCCAGAGAAACCAGGCCGTGTTGAAATTAATCTGTCTTGGAGACCGTCCACACACAGGTCAGGAGCTGTGGACGGCTCTCCGCAACGAGACCGAGTGCTGGCTGGGTGACAAGAACCTTGTGCCAGGCAAGGTGGTGTGCGATAACGGGCGAAATCTGCTGGCCGCCCTTAAGATCGGTAGGCTGGAGCACATCCCTTGCCTGGCACATGTCATGAACCTTGTCGTCCAGAAATTTCTAAAGAGCTACCCGGGTCTGGACTGCCTGCTGAGGAAGGCTCGAGGTCTGAGTTCGCACTTCCGCCGTTCGCACCCTGCTTTGTCCCGCCTGGCTGCGTTGCAGCGTCAGCTCGGCCTCCCCGTCAACCATCTCATAGTTGACGTGGCAGTACGCTGGAATTCCACCCTCCATATGCTCCAGCGATTGTGGCAGCAGCGCAATGCCATTATGCAGTACGAAGTGACACATGGCCTGACAAGCAGCGGTGCGGACCTCGGGGTGTTGAGCCACCGAGAGTGGAGGCAGGTGAAAGAGCTCTGCACCATCCTTGCCAGTTTTGAAGAAGCCACCAAAATGGTCAGTGTGGACAATGCCCTTGTCAGCATGAGCATTGTGGTGATCTTAGTTCTGGAACGATCGTTGGACACTCTGAAACAACAGGTCCCGCCAGCGAGGGAGGAGGAGACGGACACAGATGCGGACACGGAGCCTTTCTCTCCGTCGAATCCACAAGGCCCGACAGTTTCACAATTTTATCGGTCTTCATTAGGCAGTGGTTCGGGGTCCAGGGCTAGTGCAAGGTGGCGCATCAGCTCTCAGGGTGCATCATCTGAGGCAAGTCTGGGCTGTGTTAAAGATGTGTCGGAGGAATCGGAGGAGGAGGAGGAGGAGGTATTCCTGATGTGTATATAAAATGAATAATAATATGTGGGTAACGAACAAAAAATATTAAATCAATAAAATCATGTTTATTTCTTTATTTTCGTTAGCCAAGGATCAATAGTATGGGTGCAACGAAAATAAAGAAATAAACATGATTTTATTGATTTAATATTTTTTGTTCGTTACCCCCATATTATCATTCGTTTTATATACACATCGGGACAACTTCTGTAGTGTTATAATTTGATTTCGGCCATGTACAGTTTGATTTCAGATTGCATTAGAAAACCCATAGGAGCGTCGCTCGCTCTCCCATTGGTCCAAATAACGGCGCCTCTTTTAACTTAGCCAATCACAGAGCGCTCTCAGAATTTCTTTTCCCCATAGAACTCTATGAGAAAGTAGCTCGTGCTCTGATTGGCTAAGCTGGACGAGCCCCCGCCGCTTCAACCAATCAGCTCGTTTCTGCATTTTTACTGGATTTTGAAATGTCCCGCCTTTGAATATGATTGGTCAATTATTCTCCATAGGAAATAATTGGACATTGTCGATCCTATTCTGAGTGGTCAATTCTCCTCCATAGGTTATAATGGGACATTGTCGCTCCTTTTCTGATTGGCTGGTTTATACCGACCAATGAGAATAGCTTAAACAATTTGAATTACTGTATTTCCCGGCGATTCTCTCTATTACAATTCCCTATGTAGCGCCGGTCTCGGCGACAAACGCGTTGTTCGGGTTTTTAACTGCTTTATTTGTAAAGAAGGGTTCTGCTCTTTATCTGATAATGTTTTACACTTAATAAAAATGATTTTTGTATTAATACTTCATGCCACACGGCGCTGAGTGCCGAGATTTCAGTGCGCCCATCTCTCCATAGACTATAATGGGAGAAGTAGCCTACGCTCTGATTGGCTGGGATAGCCAAGCACCCACTAGCTCAGCCAATCAGCTCTTTTCTGTCTTTTTACTGGTATTTTGAATTATCCCGCCATGGATTCTGATTGGTCTAAACTTCTCCATAGACTAGAATGGGTCTTTGTCGCTCCTATTCTGATTGGCCGAGCTAGCCAAGCCCCCGCTAGCTCAGCCAATCAGCTTTTTCTGTCTTTTTACTGTATTTTGAATTATCCCGCCGTGGATTCTGATTGGTCAATCCTTCCCCACAGGTTTTAATGGTTCACTGTCGCTCCTATTCTGATTGGCCGGTTTATGCTGACAAATGAGAATAGGTTTCAGAATTTGAATTACTGTATTTCCCGGCAATTTCCAATATCATAATTCTTGATATTGCGCCGTTCGAGATTTTTGGAAAGTGATTTTTTTTTTATTATGTTTATTTTTTACATTCAGCTCTTTTTCTGACACTGTTTTCCGCCTTGATAAAGGCGATATTTTTCGGAATCATACTCCTGCTGCACGGAGCGGAGCGCCGAGATTTCTGTCGCGATCTTCGATCTGCTTCCTCGCATGTTCCGATCCTACTTCACGTTGCCTCTGTCGGAGGATTTAGACCAAAAAAACCAGGTCTGCTTGTCGGAGCTGCCGTGCGCTGCACTGCGCCTCACTTTGCCGACTCACCATCGTACATGCTTCGGAGTTTTCGAGCGCGCCGCGTCCCGCCCTGGAACGCCTACCCCGTGCCCACACTGCGCCCATTGCCCGCCCCTTCATGCGGGGCGCAGCTGAAAGTGGCGAACACTGCGCCTAACACTGAATCCCCGCGTCCGACAGCGGGATTCGGGCTGGGAGGCGCAGTATACGCCAAAAAACGGACGAAAAGCCCGATCATACATGTCGCCCTTTATCTTTAGAATTTTTCGCATTGTCAATGGTTTTGGGGTCATGGTGCTGTGAGATACAGCTATAATTATGGTCCTTTGGAACAGAAATGTGGCTTTTAAGTGGCATTTCTCCCTCACAATTTTTAACAGTGGCTGAGAAGTCATTTTTATAATTTTTTGGGTCATGCTGCTTTGAAATGCAGCAATACTACAGGTCCTATTATATAAAATGTTGTTTCTAACAGACATTTGTTCTTCACACTTGTCAAAAGTGGCTCAGGGGTCATGTTTTGAATTTTTGGGGGCATTTTGCTGTGACATGCAGCTATACTACAGGTCCTAGTATAAAAAATTTTGTTTCTAACAGACATTTGTTCTTCACAATTGTCAAAAGTGGCTCAAGGGTCATGTTTTGAATTTTTGGGGGCATTTTGCTGTGACATGCAGCTATACTACAGGTCCTATTATAAAAAAAATGTTGTTTCTAACAGACATTTGTTCTTCACAATTGTCAAAAGTGGCTCATGGGTCAGGTTTTTAATTTTTGGGGGCATTTTGATGTGAAATGCAGCTAGACTACAGGTCCTATTGTAAAAAATTTGGTTTCTAACAGACATTTGTTCTTCACAGTTGTCAAGAGTGGCTCAAGGGTGATGGTGCTGTCAAAAAGAGGAATAGGTATGACACTGTTAATGAAAACATATTGCAAAATGACTTGTTTTTGCAAGATCTTTAACATAGCTAGCAATCCCTGTATTGAGACAACCCATTTAATACAATTAAAAAAAGAGAAACAAAGACATGGTGGGATTCCATCCTATTTTAAAAATGTGTTTTCTATAATTAAACTACTAAAAAACTTGCATGTACAAAATAGCTGGTAAAAAAATTCCTCTGAATTGTACAAGGGAGGTACAGGAAGACTTGACCAGATGTAGGTTATTCAGAGGACATGGAGTATGGAGCACAGACAGAGAACAAAGAACAGAGACAATTTCCTCCAGCACGTTGAGTAAAATGAGAAAAAGAATGCCAAGAAAAAGGGCACCTGGGTGGAACAGGAGCGTTAACCACCAGTATTTCCAAGTGAAGCTCAATTGGTCCGCACTCATACGGAGGGGCAAGCGCTACCCAGGTCTTGACTGTGTACTGAGGAAGGCTGGAGGTCTTACCTCACACTTCCACTTCCGCACTCTGCTTCAGCACGACTGTTTTCGTTGCTGCGTCATAAGGGCATTTTTACCGTGTTAATAGATGACGGACGCCAGCCTGGGCTCTCACCGCACCCACTGTAACTCCGGCCCTGGCAGCTGAACCTGCGTGTTAATAGATGACAGACGCTAGCCTGGGCTCTCACTGCACCCACTGTAAGTCTGGCCCTGGCAGCTGGACCTCCGTGTTAACAGATGGCTGACGGCAGCACTGGCTCTCACCGTTAGGGGCAATCAGGAGAGCTTCAAATTTCTCTAAAAAATCAGATTTTGAAAAAGTGATTTCTGTGAGGTTAAGTAGTGTCAAAAAGGGCTCCAGGGCTGGACACAAATTGCACAATTTGAGGCTTAAAATTTTCTGGGGCTGGAGTCACTATGGGGTCGCATCATTTGATCTCCAGGGGTGTCTGTCCCTAATCACTGAAGAAGGATTTGGAGGAAAAATGAAACCATTGAATTGATTGGCTGAATCACTCTCAGAAGCCAGGAGGGCAAATGTCTTCTCAACTAAGAAGTGTTTTGGGGATGATTAGGACATTTTTATTACTTATGGGGTGTGTGGACGAATTAACACATCTACACGTGTAAAAAATACCTTTAAAAACTGCAGGGAGGGGTGTATGTTGTATGTTATCACACTTGAAAAAAAAGCAAAATGATATTAATGTAAAACTA
The DNA here is from genome assembly GCA_025379985.1 of Phyllomedusa bahiana. Lineage (NCBI taxonomy): Eukaryota > Metazoa > Chordata > Amphibia > Anura > Hylidae > Phyllomedusa > Phyllomedusa bahiana. The sequence continues at coordinate 59,903 of JAODAL010019951.1, read as the reverse complement.
TAAATAAAACTTCCCTAAATAAATTCTGTAAACAAATGTCAGTTACCAAAAAAATATACTAAATGACAGTCACTGTACAAAATAGCATAGTGCCACTTTGTGATCTGTGGGTCAAACAGGTTTAGGGGTCATTCTGCGGTACAGGACAGATATAGTCAATGTCCAGTGAAACTAAAATGGTGGTTGAAAGACTCCTTTTTCCGGCACTTTTTAAATCTGGGGGTCATGCAGGTTTGGGGCTCATGCTGTGGTCCAGGACAGGGACAGTATATGTCCAGTGAAACTAAACTGGTGGTTGAAAGACTCCTTTTTCCGGCACTTTTTAATCTGTGGGTCAGACAGGTTTGATGGTCATACTGTGGTCCAGGACAGGCATAGTCAATGTCCAGTTCAACTAAAATGGTGGTTGAGAGACTCCTATTTCCGGCACTTTTTAATCTGTGGGTCAGACAGGTTTGGGGCTCATGCTGTGGCCCAGGAAAGGTATAGTCAATGTCCAGTTCAACTAAAATGGTGTTTTAAAGACTCCTTTTTCCGACACTTTTTTTAATCTGGGGGTCATGCAGGTTCGGGTCTCATGCTGTGGCCCAGGACAGGTATAGTCAATGTCCAGTGAAACAAAAATGGTGGTTGAAAGACTCCTTTTTGCGGCACTTTTTTAATCTGGGGGTCATGCAGGTTTGGGGCTCATGCTGTGGCCCAGGACAGGTATAGTCAATGTCCAGTGAAACTAAAATGGTGGTTCAAAGACTCCTTTTCCCAGCACTTTTTAATCTGTGGGTCAGACAGCTTTAATGGTCATTCTGCGGTACAGGACAGATATAGTCAATGTCCAGTTCCACTAAAATGGTGGTTGAAAGACTCCTTTTTCCGGCACTTTTTAAATCTGGGGGTCATGCAGGTTTGGGGCTCATGCTGCATTCCAGGACAGGGATATTCAATGTCCAGTTCAAGTAAAATGATGGTTCAAATCATACAGCTTTCTGACACTTTTTAATTTGTGGGTCATGCAGGTTTAAGGGTCATGCTGTGGTACAAGACAAGGATAGTGAATGGTCTGTGAGTTTTTTTCTGTGGCTTTTATAACTTAAGTGTGTTGCCTAAGATGTAGCACGTATCCATTTGACTGTTGTGGATGTTTATTCCAGCTTCTCCATCCCTGTTTGGGTGTAAGAATGAAGGTGTTGTTGCTCTCCCATAGACTTTAATGGTGATCGGCGATAATCTATTATCGACTATCGGATATCGTCTTGATAATTGCCGATATCGACTATCGACCCGATGACGATAGTCAACGTAATCGCTCATCACTAGTCCCTGTCACTCCTATTCTGATTGGTCAATACTCCTCCATAGGATATAATGGGCCACTGTCGCTCCTATTCTGATTGGCTGGTTTATGCCGACCAATCAGAAGAGCTTAAACAATTTGAATTACTGTATTTCCCGGCAATTCTCTCTATTGCAATTCCTTATGTAGCGCCGGTCTCGGCGACAAATGCGTTGTTAGGGATTTAACTGATTTATTTTTAAAGACGGTTTCAGCGCTTTATCTGATAATGTTTTACACTTAATAAAAATGAGTTTTTTATTCATACTCCATGCCGCACGGCGCTGAGCGCCGAGTTTTCAGTGCGCCGATCGCTCCATAGACTACAATGGGAGAAGTAGCTTGCTCTCTGATTGGCCGAGATAGCCAAGCCCCCGCTAGCTCAGCCAGTCAGCTCTTTTCTGTATTTTTACTGTATTTTGAACTGTCCCGCCTTTGATTTTGATTGGTCAAAACTTCTCCATAGGATATAATGGGTCTTTGTCGCTCCTATTCTGATTGGCTGGCTTCTGCCGACCAATCAGAAGAGCTTAAACAATTTGAATTACTGTATTTCCCGGCAATTCTCTATATTGCAATTCCTTATGTAGCGCCGGTCTCGGCGACAATCGCGTTGTTCGGGATTGAATTGATTTATGTTTATAGAAGGTTTGAGCTCTTTTTCAGAGAATATTTTACAACTAATAAAAATGATTTTTTTAATCATACTCCATGCCGCACGGCGCTGAGGGCCGAGATTTCATTGCGCCGATCTCTCCATAGACTACATTGGGAGAAGTAGCTCGCGCTCCGATTGGCTATGGTAGCCAAGCCCCCGCTAGTTCAACCAATCAGCTCTTTTCTGCCTTTTTACTGTATTTTGAACTGTCCCGCCTTTGATTTTGATTGGTTCAAACTTCTCCATAGGCTATAATGGGTCCCTGTCGCTCCTATTCTGATTGGCCGAGATAACCAAGCCCCTGCTAGCTCAGCCAATCAGCTCTTTTCTGCATTTTTACTGTATTTTGAACTGTCCCGCCTTTGATTTTGATTGGTCCAAACTTCTCCATAGGTTTTAATGGTTCACTGTCGCTCCTATTCTGATTGGCTGGTTTCTGCCGACCAATGAGAATAGCTTTCAGAATTTGAATTACTGTATTTCCCGGCAATTTCCAATATCCTAATTCTTGATATAGCAGCGTTCTAGATTTTTGGAAAGTTATTTTTTTTATTGATTTTTTATTTTTGAGGTTTGAGCTCTTTTCTGAGAATGTTTCCGCCTTTATAAAGGCGATTTTTTTATTCATACTCCGCACGGACATCTTTAATGATTTCTCGCTGTTTTCCAGCCTGTCTCGAATCGGAACACATCTTCGGCGCAGTCCCTTCTGCGCCTAAGTCCCGCACTGCGCCCCATACACTGGCGAGGCGCGGCAGACTTTTCCCCGCATGTATGAGCGCACCTCCTCGGACGGCGAATATTAGGCGCAGCGCCGCACTGCGCCCATGTCCCCGCACTGCGCCCCACACACTGGCGAGGCGCGGCGGACTTTACATGTTATGTATGAGCGACCCAGTGCCGACATAAATCAGGCGCAAATTTCGCTGGAAAACCGGCGGAAAGGTGCGCCCCGACGTGGCGAGATTCATACATGTCGCCCATAGTCTTTAGTGTCCCTTTGAAATTTCTGTTTTTTAATCGCAATAATGTCATTTTCCAATTTTTGTATATTTTCTTGCATTTTATTCAGCAATACAGGGTAAGACATATCCTGCTGATGCAACTCAACTTCAATTTTGGCTGCTTGAACTTGTTCTTTTATAGTTTGTAAATACATTTTTTCATGTTGGGTAATCAATTTTTTAGAACAGTCAGTCAGGATGTTATTCCACTGCTCTACAAAAGCATCAGAAAAAAATGGTGGTAGCTGTCTTTTTAATTCGAAGGCCCCTTGGGATCATGTTTTTATCTAAATAAGAATTTAGTGTTGTAAGATCCCACCATATTTTAATTTCTTTTCGTGAAAGTGTCTCAAGCTTGTAAAATAAATTCTTGATGTCACAGGAGGCTTCTGTGTTTATGTTGCCAGAGCCTTGAACAATTTCTGCAGCTTTTCTAAGTCTATCTGCAAAGCCATCTGTAATGGTGCTTTCTGCATAGCTAGATTCCTCCATAATATATAAAGAGAGATTATATTTGCTTCTTTGTATATAAATGTATATTCAAAAGTCCAAAATCGGGGAGCACGATATAAGACTCTAAAATCGCATACAAACAAGGAAAAAATCAGCTCACCCGTAGATACTCAGGCATCCGTCCTCAGGAGCACGGCCGGGTGGGGTCCACACCCAAGACAAACGAACATCATAGAAATGCAGCCAGCTTCATCCGAGAAACCAGATTGAGGTTAAATAAAATGTCTAAATTTTTTTCCAACTTAGTTAAAAGAATTGTACAAGGAGGATAGCATCTGATTCAATGCAAGAATAGCACCAAAGGATATGACATGGGCCACTTCAGACCGACGTGTTTCGGAAACTTTATCCTTATTCGTGGTCTCCTAACAGAAAGTTGTTTGAAACTGTTATATATCCAGCTGAAGTTTGTCACATGACTAGAGGGAGGGGAAAGAAACATAGCACATGCCTCCAGCAAACGTCATAGCTCCTCAAGCAATATGTCTAAACGGATGCAAGGTAAACTTCTAAAAATACTTAACGAAGTTAAAAACAACTATGCCCTATTGTAGTTTATAATAAGAGCTTAAAGTGCAGATTTAGGAATAATATGAGATATAATACAGGCTTGAAATACAAATTAATAATAGTAGGAAATATCCTGCAATATATTCAAACCTGCAGGCATTCTAGTGCCCAGTCTGAATATCCACATTGATTCTCTCACAAACAGCTTACGTTGTAAGTCTCCACCTCTAGAAGTGTGTGTGATCTTTTCAATAGCACAAAAGCTGAATGAGCGAAGGTCGCCACTATGTTTCTCTTGAAAATGTTTTGATACATTGGAACACTTAAAGCAACTGCTTCTTATAGAATCAGATAAGTGCCTTCTAATACGGACTTTTAAGGGTCCTGTGGTACACCCCACATACTGTAGTTGACAGGTGTTACAAGCAATGAGATACAGTAAATGACATATTTGCTGTTGCAATTAATAAAATGTTTGATGTTATAGACTTTTTTAGTGACAAATGAATGAAGAGCACTTTAAGCTCTTATTATAATCTACATTAGGACATAGTTGTTTTTAACTTCGTTAAGTATTTTTAGAAGTTTACCTTGCATCCGTTTAGACATATTGCTTGAGGAGCTATGACATTTGTTAGAGGCATGTGCTATGTTTCTTTCCCCTCCCTCTAGTCATGTGACAAACTTCAACTGGATATATAACAGTTTCAAACAACTTTCTGTTAGGAGACCACGACTAAGGATAAAGTTTCCGAAACGTGTCGGTCTGAAGTGGCCCATGTCATATTCTTTGGTGCTATTCTTGCATTGAATCAGAAGCTATCCTCCTTGTACAATTCTTTTAACTAATTTGGAAATAAATTTGGACGTTTTATTTAACCTCGATCTGGTTTCTCGGATGAAGCTGGCTGCATTTCTATGATGTTCGTCTAGCAACAGCCTTTTTATATATCTGTGGCCTATCTACAGCCTACATATATACCTGGGGGTTGCCTACAGCCTGCCTATCTACCTGGGGCCTACCAACAGCCTACCTATCTACCTGAGGGCTGGGGTCTAAATGCTGCCTAACTAGGGCCAATCTACCTACCAAGTGGTAGTCGAAGCCCCGGTTCACACGACTTATTCAAGCCGGAATTGCGAACCGGATTGCGCTCGCAATTCCGGCTTGAATAAGGGGCGGGTGCGGGACGGGGGCGCGGCCCGCCGACCCCATAGACTTACATTATCCACGGCGCGTATTGCGCCTGGATAATGTGCATGTCACTTTCTCCCCGCCCGGCGGATTCGCCGAGCGGGGAGGAGCGACGGAATCCACTGTTCTCTATGAGAACGGTGGATTACCGTAATTACTGCGACGGATTGGCGCCGTACTGCAGCGCAAATCCGGCGCGCAGTACGGCACCAATCCGTGCCGAAATAAGCCGTGTGAACGGCACCTAACTTTCTATCTGGGACCTACAGTGCCTTGCGAAAGCATTCAGCCCCCTTGAACTTTTCAACCTTTTGCCACATTTCAGGCTTCATAACATAAATATATACAATTTTAATTTCTTTGTGAAGAATCAGCAACAGGTGAGACAATTGTGAAGTGGAATAAAATTTATTGGATATTTTAAACTTTTGTAGAAAAAAAAAACTGAAAAGTGGGGCGTGTAAAATATTCGGCCCTCTTAAGTTAATACTTTGTAGCGCCACCTTTTGCTGCAATTACAGCTGCAAGTCGCTTGGGGTATGTCTTTTGCACATCGAGAGACTGAAATTTTTGCCCATTCTTCCTTGGAAAACAGCTCGAGCTCAGTGGGGTTGGATGGAGAGCGTTTCTGAACAGCAGTTTTCAGCTCTTTCCACAGATTCTCCATTGGATTCAGGTCTGGACTTTGACTTGGCCATTCTCACACCTGGATACGGTTATTTGTGAACCATTCCGTTGTAGATTTTGCTTTATGTTTGGGATCATTGTCTTGATGGAAGATGAATCTCCATCTCAGTCTTAAGTCTTTTTCAGACTTCACCAGGTTTTCTTCCAGAATGGTCCTGTATTTGGCTCCATCCATCTTCCCATCAATTTTAACCACCTTCGTTTTCCCTGCTGAAGAAAAGCAGGCCCAAACCATGATGTTGCCACCACCATGTTTGACAGTGGACATGGTGTGTTCAGAGTGATGAGATGTTTTGTTTTTATGCCAAACATATCATTTTGCATTGTGGCCAAAAAGTTCGATTTTGGTTTCATCTGAAAAGAGCACCTTCTTCCACATGTTTGGTGTCTCCCAGGTGGCTTGTGGCAAACTTTAAATGAGACTTTTTATGGATGTCTTTGAGAAATGGCTTTCTTCTTGCCACTTTGCCATAAAGGCCAGATTTGTGCAGTGTATGACTGATTGTTGTCCTATCGACAGACTCTCCCACCTCAGCTGTAGGTCTCTGCAGTTCATCCAGAGTGATCATGGGCCTTTTAGCTGCATCTCTGATCGGTCTTCTCCTTGTTTGAGATGAAAGTTTTGAGGGATGGCTGGGTTTTGGTAGATTTGCAGTGGTCTGATACTCCTTCCATTTCAATATGATCGCTTGCACAGTGCTCCTTGGGATGTTTAAGGTTTGGGAAATCTTTTTGTATCCAAATCCGGCTTTAATCTTCTCCACAACAGTATCACGGACCTGCCTGGTGTGTTCCTTGGTCTTCATGATGCTCTCTCGCTTTAAACAGAACCCTGAGACTATCACAGAGCAGGTGCATTTATACGGACACTTAATTGCACACAGGTGGATTACATTTATCATCATCAGTCATTTAGGACAACATTGGATCATTCAGAGATCACCGCTGAACTTCTGGAGTGAGTTTGCTGCAATGAAAGTAAAGGGGTTGAATAATATTGCACGCCGCACTTTTCAGTTTTTTTTTTTTTTTTTACAAAAGTTTAATATATCCAATAAATTTCGATCCACTTCACAATTGTGTCCCACTTGTTGTTGATTTTTCACCAAAAAATTAAAATGTTATATCTTTATGTTTGATGCCTGAAATGTGGCCAAAAGTGGAAAAGTTCAAGGGGGCCGAATACTTTTGCAAGGCACTGTATCTACCTACCTGTGGTCTAACTATTGCCTACCTACCTACCTACCTACCTACTTAGGGCCTACCAACCGATCTACTGGGAGTCTACCTACTTGGTAATATGATTCTGGGGGGTACAGGCCAAAGCTTTAACACAATCTCAAGAGGGTGAATACTCTGTTCCTCCCCTCCCCTCTAGAATACTGAGCCTCTAAGCTATGGCCTTTTCCTGCTTTCCCACCCCTGGGAAGTTTGCACAGAGGTGGGGGACAGTGGGAGGTGCTGGAAAAGTGAGGATTCTAAGATATTTGTGTCCAAATCTGCAGGGACGAGTGGTGACCAGGAGAAGTCATCATGGCAGCCTGGACCAGATGGAGGTAATATACAGTTTGCAGAGCTGGTGTAAACTGGTATCTACCGCTATATGGTCACTGCATTGAGGTAATATACAGTCTGCAGAGCCTGTGTACACTGGTATATACCATTATTTGGTCACTATATGGCAGTAATATTGGTCGTTGTATACTGGTCTTTTTCAGTAATTGTATAGGGGTGTTATTAAATCACTATTTGGTGGTAATTTGTAGTTGTGTTCTGGTGGTATAATCAGGTCCTTATGTAGTAGTGTTATTGATAATGTTTGTTAATATTGGTCTTATTATAGTGGGAGGTGTTTGGTAGCAGTATGATGGTGATATGTATGGTGAGGTATTTGCTCCTTGTATTATCTAATAACTGCATGACTTATTAAGAGGTCCTGGTAAATGTTCGTGGTCAGGTAGGGGAGGGCGGAACTATCCAAAAGTTTTCTATGAAGCCTAGGCTTCTCTAGTTATGCCTTTGATAACTGTACACAATAAAAATGTATACTGTGTAGTATTCATCTTTTTACAATCGAGCTCTAGGGTCCACCTAGACCATTGTGTTAAGTCTAAGAGTGAAGTCAGGAGGATCATCCATGGTCTATGTCAAATGGAAACCATTAAAGTTAATTGGTCAGGACCTAAGTTACACTGTGCTAGTTTAACTATTCAAAAGTTATACTATTATGTATTTATTTATTTAATTAATTAATAAGTTAAATTACTAATAAGAGCAGCATACTAATTAAATTTATGTAGCTAAATGAATACAACACAAATTGAATAAGATATAAGGCTCAACATTAAAGGAATAGGAATTATATACAAATTCAATTCTTCAAAATGCTCTCAAAAGAAGGAGAATTAAGTTTCAATGATTAATAATAAATGGAACATTTGGATAGATAACTTTGCTAAACCGGGACAAGAAATATTAAGTATTATAAGCTTTTAATTTGTCGATTTAATTATTTTTTTTTTTTGTTCCAATAGGGGATTAAAATACCAGAATTAATTATTATGTGCATATATCTATCGCTCTATCTATCCATTTATTATTTTTATTATTATTATTTAAAACATATTCTATTCTTTGCAAATGAAATTTAATAAAAATACTTTTTTTTATACATTTTATTTTGCCAGATTGCTTAGCCTTACAGTTATGTACTTTATAGATTTCACTAAGTACCCATATCAATTACAATACTTCTAGCACTCATTATTTGTATATTTTTCCATCTAGGTTAATGAAAACCATATTGTATGGTGTAAAAGGAACTACATGCTTATATAACATTAAAGTACCTAGAGACTGGCCAAACCAACAATGGCTTTTATTGAGTATATATATAAACAATAAAGACGTTGCTTGAAGGAAAGAAGTCAGACTGTTGTGAAGAGCCTTGTACAATGCATACCTTCATATTTACTGGCAGCATGATTACACCCATTTAGTTTCTGTAATCGTACATCTTGGTGTGACCTTCCAAGGAGAAGTGAAATGGGCACTGACCTATTTTTCAGTCATGCATTGTCTTTAATAATAGAAAATTTTCAGTTGGAAGGAACTGCCATATCAAATAAGATGTAATTGTAACAGAAGAAAATCGCAAGGCTACGTATGAAAATAATACAGTTCCACTCCTGTATAAAGTATTTGCGATTGAAAGACTTTTACAGTGTATGTATATATACTGAGTGGAGAGATGCAATTCTGCATCTTCACTTTTTCTGAACAAAGAAACTAAAAGTGGAGATTTTTTTTTTTTAGTAAATAATGTCTTCTTTATATGACAAGCAATAGATGTATTCAAACATATTAGAAAAACCACCCCAGACATTTATATATTTATATAAAACAGAGTCCAACACTGTGATAATATTTAAAATCTATGAGTGACATCTATAAATTTGTCTTCACCACTTATTTGCTGTAAATTGCCGGTTCTATAGATGTATGAACAGACGTATGGCCAAACTTGGCACAATGTGTGCCTGACAACACATTTTAATGCACCAAAACTGCCATACAAAGTTTTGATGTTATGCGGCAAAAATGTTTGCCGCATAACACTTTCATTCATACTGTCGTATTTTACACTCCTCTATACAGTATCTATTTAGAACTGGTGTGTCGGCGCCAAGTAAAAAAATGGTGCATGCGAATTCATAGACGTCGCCCTGTATGTCTACATTTAAGATCTAAAAATGCTACATATGAGACCCAAAAAAGTTAACCCCTTCCTGACAGCCGGTCATAATAATATGTCTAAGTTTTTTTTCCTCCTTGCCTTCCAAAAGCTCTTCATTTTTTATTTTTCCATCTACATAGACATATGAGGGCTTCTGTTTTGTTACACAAGATGTACTTTCTGATGGTGTCATTCACCATATTATAGAATATACTGGGAAATCACAAACAAATTGTAAGTGTGATGAAAAAAAAGGATTTGTACCATGTTTGCAGAGATTTTTATCTTGACGTTGTTTACTCTTTGGTATAAATAATGTGCTATCTGTATTCTGCAGGTTGATACGACACTGGCAATACCAAATATGTCGGATTTTAATTATGTGCTAGTACCGTAAAAAAAAATGAAACATTTTCTATTTTTTAAGTTTGTGCTGCTGCGCCACTTTCTGATCAATAAGTTTACTTTTGTACTTCCACCTATGGACCTGATTATCAATGCTTTATTTGTGGGCTGAAGTGTACTTTTTATTGTTAGCAATATGTAATTGACTATCATTTTGGTAGTGTTTGATTTGGTCTAGAATAATTTGCTGACGAATAAACTGCTGGCCAGCATGGTGGACTACACGTAACTGTGGAATTGGCACCTCTAAGCATTACATGTGTGTCATAGTAAAGGTAGATTTTTGTCCTGTTTAGCTGAATGAGGACTGCAAAAATTTAGAAACAAGCAAAAAAACTAAACAAAATAAAAAACAACCACATTCAATGCACTTTTTTTAGAAAAAAAAGTTAGATATTTCTGCTAGAATGAATTTACCCGTAATATTAAGCAGTCATCTCCTTTTGAATGGTATGTGCAAAAGGAGTTGGTCAACAGTATGTTGCATGTGTGAGCTAACCCATCTCTATAAAGTAATGGCTTGAGCCAATCCTGGAAAAAGGGGGAAAAAAGGACACAGCTTACCACATACGAGTATTCAAGAACATCTCAGTTCTTGGATTTATAGCTTATGCACAAACCCCCTTTAGATCAAAAGGCAGAATACTTGTCTTCAGAGCAAGAGAATGACTTGTCCAGCACTCACAAAAAACACAATTATTTCATAAATTCCATCATAGATAGAAAATACTTACGGCCAAAAAAGACGGGAAACACTGCTTACACATTTAAAACAATCGGCCTTAAGACTTTCTGGGCCATGAGTGTCCTACAGATGTAGCAGAACTAAAAATATCACGGCACAGAGTGTTATCTCTACTTTCTCAATGCTTTTCAATGTCTTTTGTCTACAGATGAGAGCAGATAACACAAAAAGCCGTGATATCACGGTCAAGTTAGACTCTGCTACATCTATATCTTTCTTGGTTACGAGCGTTAATATTTGATGAAATTTTTTAAGTCATTGTAGTCTTAACAAAGTGAGTGCAGACCAGAATTTTTCTTGACAGAGTTCTTGCGGGATTTGATTTGACTAAAGGGAGGTTTTGTGATGGGTTGTGCCAATGTACTAATTGGTTATTTACTTACAATTTCCAATTTCATATGCTGATGGTGAACTGCAAGTTATGCAAAACCATCAAATTTACCATGAATCCCATAAAGCAAGCAAACACACTTATTCATCCCTACTAATGACCCCATTAAGGGCCTCATCTTACAGAACAACACTCTATTGAGAAAACATTATGTTTTATAATAATAATCTTTATCTATATAGCGCCAACATATTCCGCAGCACTTTACAATATAGAGGGTATAAGCACAGACAAACCAGACATTACATTATAATAAAGCTATTTACAAATGAGACACTAGGTGTGAGCCGCCCTGCTCGCAAGAAGCTTACAATCCTATTAGTGTGTATTGGTAAAACAAGGTGACAAGTGGCTGGTTTACAATGGTCCAGCCATGAAATATAGATATGGTGTAGTATACACAAAAAGTGGATGAACCTGCCCATCCAACCATCACATCTATTTACAACTATAAGTTGCCTTGTGTGGTCCAAAATGCAGGAAAGTAACAATGGGTGACAGAATTTGGAAGGATAACAGTTTAGGGATCTTGGTAGGCCTGTCTAAGAAGAATGAGTGTTTTTTTTTTTGTGAGCACACTTAAAACTGTGAGGTTGAAGTGTGCTGATAACAATGGTAGCATGTTCCAGAGAACTGGTGCACCAAACTTGCGAAATCCTTGGAGACGGGCATGGGGATTGGTTCGATGAGTGAAGGCGTTAATCTAGATCATTTTGCTATCGGAGAGCCTGGGTAGGGGTGGTAGACAGAGATGAGGGAGGAGATGTAGGGGGGTGCCACGCTGTGAAGCTTGTATGGTGAGGAGTGATTAGTTTATTGCTAGTATTCAGTACTGAATAGGCCAGCCAGTGGAGACCTGACACAGGGTAGAGGCATCAGTATAGCGCTTGGAAAAAAGGAAAGACAAGCTGGCTGCTGCATTCCGGACAGATTGGAGATGGGAGATTTTTTTTGCAGAGAGGGAGACCAATAAGCAAGAGTTACAGTAGTCAAACCAAAAAGGCATAAGAGCAACAATGAGTAGTGTTGAGCGATTGCTTGGCTATCGAGATCGATCGATAGTTCCCCCGATAGTCGGCGTGGCGCTATCGATAAGGTTTTTCGATAGTGAAGCATACTATTATGCCGATGACCAATAAAGTCTATGGGAGAAGCAACAACACCTTCATTATTATACAGCCAAACAAGGCTGAGAAGCTGAAAAATAAACATCCAACAACAGTCAAATGGATACGTGCTACCATCTTAGGGCAACACACTTAGGTTTATAAAAGTCACAGAAAAAAAATCACAGACCCATTTCACTACCTTGTCTTGTAGCCACAGGCCTGACCTTTTTTTTTTTTTCTTAAACCTGACATCACCCACAAATTACAAAGTGCCAGAAGGCAAAGTATGATTGAACCATCATGATACTTGAACCTTGACCATTGAATACCCTGTCCTGGAACGCACATGACCCCAAACCTGCATGACCCCCACAGTTAAAAAGTGCCGCAAACAGGAGTCTTTTAAACCACCATTTTAGTTGAAACTGGACATTGACTATACCTGACCTGGCCACGAGCATGAGCCCCAAACCTGCATGAACCCCACATTTAAAAAGTCCGGAAAAAGGAGTCTTTCACCACCATTTTAGCTAACTGGACATTTGACTTATAAGACCTGTCCTGGGCCACAGCATGAGCCCCAAACCTGCATGACCCCCACAATTTAAAAAGTGCCGGGAAAAAAAAAAAAAAGGGAGTCATTCAACCACCATTTAGTTTCACAGGACATTGCTATACCTGTCTGGGCCACAGCATGAGCCCCAAACCTGCATGACCCCCACATTTAAAAATTGCCGAAAAAGGAGTCTTTATCAACCACACATTTTATAGTTTTTCACTGGACATTGACTATACCTGTCCTGGGCCACAGCATGAGCCCCAAACCTGCATGACCCCCACATTTAAAAGATCCCAGAAAAACAAGTCTTTCAAAACCACCATTTTAGTCACTGGACATTGAGACTATACCTGACCTGGGCCACAGCATGATCCCAACCAGCATGAACCCCCACAGTTAAAAAGTTCCGGAAAAAGGAGTCTTCAACCACCATTTTTAGCTGAACTGGTACATTGACCTATACCTGTCCTGTCCACAGCATGAGCCCCACCAAACCAGCATGACCCCCCACATTAAAAAAGTGCCGGAAAAAGGAGTCTTTCAACCACCATTTTAGTTTTTCACGTGGAACATTGACTATACCAGTCCTGGGCCACAGCAGGAGCCCCAAACCTCCTTGAACCTGCCATAGACCTCCCCACATTTATAAAGTGCCGGAAAAAAGAGTCTTTCAATCCACCATTTTAAGTTTCACTGGACATTGACTTATACCTGTCCTTGGGCCACAGCATGAGCCCAAACCTGCATGACCCCCACATATTAAAAAGTGCCGGAAAAAGGAGTCCTTTCACCACCATTTTAGATTCACTGGACATTGACTATACCTGTCCTGGGCCACAGCAATGACCCAGGGCCAGAGTTACAGTGGGGATGCGTTGAAAGCCCAGGCTAGCCTCCGTCCATCTATTAACACGCATGTTAAAATGCCCTGATGACGCAGCAACGAAACTGTCGTGCTGGAAGCAGATAGCGGAAAGCGGAATGTGAGAACTCCAGCCATCCTCTGTACAAACAGTCAATACCTAGGGTAGCGCTTGCCCCTCCGTATAGTGTGGGACCAATTGAGCTTTTTTTTTTTTTCCCCCCCACATATTGGAAATGACTGGTGGTTATACGCTCCTGTTTTACAACCCAGGTGCCCTTTATCTTGGCATTCTTTTTCTCATTTTACTCAACGTGCTGGAGAAATGGTCCTCTGTACTTTGTTCTCTGTCCGTGCTCCAACTCCATGATCCTTCGTGAATAAACCAACATCTGGTAAGGTTTTCCTGTACCTCCCTTGTAGTAATTCAGAGGAATTTTTTTAACAGCTATTTGTACATGCAAGATTCTTAGTACTTTAAATTTCTAAGAAAACACATTTTTAAAATGGATGGAATACCCACCATGTCTTTGTTTCTCCTTTTTTCATTGTATTAAATGGGTTGTCTCAATACAGGGATGATACTATGTAAAAGATTCTTGCAAAAACAAGGTCATTCTGCAAAATGGTGTCCATTAACATGTCCTACCTATTCCTGTTTTCTGACAGCATCCATCACCCTGAGTCCACTCTTGACAATTTGTGAAGAATCAAATGTCTGTTAGAAACAACATTTTTAGATATGACCTGTAGTATAGCTGCACTGTCACAGCAAAATGCCACTCCAAAAAATTCAAAGCATGACCCTTGGAGATCCACTTGGTCAAGTTGTGAAGAACAAATGTCTTTATAAACAAAAACATTGTTTTAGAATATGACCTGTAGTATAAGCTGCATGTCACAGCAAAATGGCCCCCCAAAAATCAAAGCATGAGACCCATGAGCCACTTTTGGTCAATTGATGAAGAACAAATGTCTGTTTAGAAACAATTTTTTAATATAATAGGACCTGTAGTATGCTGCATGCTGCATTTCAAAGCAGCATGACCCAAAAAAATTATAAAAAATGACTTCTCAGCCCACTTTTAAAAAGTAGAGGAAGAAATGCCACTTAGAAGCCACATCTCTGTTACAAAGGACCATGATTAAATTGCTTGTAAACTCACAGCTACATGATCCCAAAAATTAATAAAATGACTTCTCACCCACTGATTAAAATTGTGAGGGAATAAATGCCACTTAGAAGCCACAGTTTACTTTCTGTTCCAAAGTGACCAAATTTATAGCTGTATCTCACAGCAACATGACCCCCAAAAATTATAAAAAGTGACTTCTCAGCCACTATTAAAAATTGTGAGGAGAAATGCCACTTAGAAGTCACAATTCGTTCAAAGGACCATGATTATTAGCTGTACTCTCACAGCTACATGATCCCAAAAAATTATAAATATGACTTCTCAGCCACTATTAAAAATTGTGTGGGAGGAAAATATGCCACTTTAGAAGCCACATTACTGTCCAAAGGACAATAATTATAGCGTGATCTCACAGCCACATGACCCCCAAAAAATATAAATATGACTTTCTCAGCCATCTATTACAAATTGTGAGGAGAAATGCCACTTAGAAGTTGCACATTTTCTGTTCCAAAGGACCATGATTAAATTGCTGTATCTCACAGCAACATGACCTCAAAACCATTGACATGCCGAAAACTTCTTAAGAAAAATGATTAAATGGTTATACGGTGCTGTCATGAAACCTTGCTGTCTTTTACAGTCTCCTCACAGCAAAACAGCAAAATGACTGCTGGAAAAGAGAATAAAAATACAGTAAGAAAGATCATTTTCAAAAAAAAGTTTTCAAGAGGAGACCAATATCTGTTTTGAAAAGGAATGTGAAGTAGACTGGCAACTAATCGGTGACCCTCGACAATTGGGGCCACAACATCAATCAGAGATCCATGCCTGATTCATCTTTGATGAAAGTTCAAACGATCCACATTATCTGTGGAACCGGATGCGTTTGGTCTGTAATGACTCCTACAGCTGTGCTGAAGGTCCCGCTCATATTTGACGCGGCTTCTGGGCATACAACACCTCTATGGCGTGACGACCCAGCTCGGGCCAGTTCGTCCATTTGGATACCCAGAAGTCTAATGGTACGGAACACATTTGCAAAAACAATCGGTGTTGAAGATGAGACGCAGATATAGTCGTGCACCATTGATCTAAGCTGAACTCGTGTGTTTTGGATGTGTGCCCTGCATTTGCATGCGTTTGGTGATGTGGTAAACAAACGATTGCCAGAGGTACCCATTAGGCTTCTGCCACCTTGCCTGCTTCTGCCACTAAAACGCCTACTTTGCTACTCTACTGCTGTCACGTCGCTGATGTTGTTCCCACCGAGACATATGGGGAACCTGGAAGCAGACGTCAACAGATGTCTCCATTGATCAATTCAGCAAGGTCCTCCATTTCTTCATTTTACCACTATTGTGGGTTGGTGGAAGAAAGTGGCTGTTTTTTGGTTTTTGTAACCGGGGATCCCAGGAGGGTGGCCACCCAGTAACTGTTTGTTCAATTTGATGGCCATAATGCGAGGATCAATGTTTTGAGGCATGGGAGCCTCCAAGCACATCAGTGAAGAGATGGAGCCTTGATTTTCCGCAAAGCCTCTGGGTCGATGGGGCACTAGCAAACTGATCTTC
The DNA here is from genome assembly GCA_025379985.1 of Phyllomedusa bahiana. NCBI lineage: Eukaryota > Metazoa > Chordata > Amphibia > Anura > Hylidae > Phyllomedusa > Phyllomedusa bahiana. The sequence continues at coordinate 43,489 of JAODAL010019951.1, read as the reverse complement.
CTCATCTCCTCCTCCGCCTCAAATTCTGTTCGTCCGCCAACTCTCTTTTCCAAGGCAGGGACGTCGGTAACACCATCGTGTCTAAGAATACTCCTCCTCCTCCTCCTCCGCAGCCTCCGTCACACTATGCTTCAACACAGCCCTGACTTGCCTGAGTTGATGCACCCTGAGAGCTGATGCGCCACCCTTGCACTAGCATCGGACCCCGCACCACTGCTAAAATTGAGAAGACCGATTAAATGTGAAGACTGTCGGGCCTTGTGGATTATGACGGAGAGAAAGGCCTCCGTGTCCGCATCTTGTGTCCGTTCTCCTCCTCCCGTCGCTGGCGGGACTGTTGTTTCAGATGGTCAACGATCGTTTCCAGAACTAAGATCACCACAATGCTCATAGCAGACATAAGGGCATTGTCCGCACTGACAATTTTGTGGCTCTTAAAAACTGGCAAGATTGTGCAGAGCTCTTCACCTCCCAACTCTTGGTGGTTTCAACACCCCGAGGTCCCGTAACCGCTGCTTGGTCAGGCCATGTGTCCACTTCGTACTCCTGCGTAATGGGCATTGCGCTGCTGCCACATACGCTGGAGCATATGGAGGGTGGAATTCCAGCGTGTTAGGCCACATTCAACAATGACGGTTTGACGGGAGGCCGAGCTGACGCTGCAACTGCAACCACGTCAGCCAGGCGGGACGAAGCAGGGTGTGCGAACGGCGGAGGCGAACTCATACCTCGAGCCTGTCTTCAGCAGGCAGTCCCAGACCCGGGTAGCCTCTTTAAAATTATTTCTGGACGACAAGGTTCATGACCTTTGTCCCATGTCAAAGGATGTGCCTCCCAGCCTACCGTATCCTTAAAGGGCGGCCCACAGATTTTGCCCCGTTATCGCCCACCACCTTTGCCTGGCACAGAAGTTCTTGTCACCCAGCCACGCTCGTCTCGATGCTCTAGAGCCGTCCACAGCCTCACTCCTGACCTTGTGTGTGGATGGTCCTTCCAAGGCCAGAATAATTTCCAAAAACGGCCAGTTAGTCTCTGGGCACGTGATGCCACCAGAGGGCCTTGGGAAAGAGCCCTGCACAATCCCTGCGGTTTTGAAGACGGCGCCGAGCCTGAGAGCCACCGTCCCCCCCTAGTAGACAATCCACCCAGCTCACCCAGTGAGCAGTCCACAAAGATATAGCGGCCTTGGCCTTGCATACTAGTCCATGAGTTCGGTGGGTGAAATGGGACTTTTCCGGGACACAGATGCAGACAAACTCGCTTGAAATTTTAGATGACAAACGTGGCTGCCAGGGCAGGGACGGCTTTTTCTAGGCAAAGAAATGCACTGCTCGGCATCCTGGTATTGGGGGCAAGCGAGGGCCATGATGTGGCGAACCCATCTGTGTCCCACCAATGGAAAGCAACATTTCCAACAGCCAAAATCCTGCAATGCCCGACAGTTCAGCTTTTGGCTTTGATGTTTGGGTTAAAGTGTTTTCTTAGTGTGTTCTTCTGCTCGCCAAAACCTGAAGACATGAAGGCAGGCTTCTAGACTGCCGCTGTACCAACGGCGTGCAGTCGTCAAACCCTGGCCGAAGAGGAGAAGGTGTAGGATGGGTCTCTGGATGGTGCTGTTGGTACTCGGCAGCGACGGTGAAGGCTGAAGCGATGCTGATCCCTGATCATTGACGCTGAGAGACATGGGCAGCTGAGGAACTGCTTGCTGGGTGGCGGAGGAGGATGAGGCGGAGACTGAAGGGTGTGTACAGTGGTTGGAGGCCCGGCGTCCGGTCTGGGCCTTTTTTGGCCAGTGGTTCTCCTCATTTCAACTCAGCATTCGCTGCATGTGACTAGACATGTTGGGGGGTTATACCACTTAAGGTCTTGCCTCTACTATGCTTTACGGCAAAGGCGGCATAATGACATTCGATTGCTGAATCAGAGGCTTGCTCAAAAAGAAGGCCCAGCTTGAGAGGTCCTGGACCATTTTGATGGCGTTAAGCGAGGATCGGGTTTGCGCTGACCGTGGTGGCGGAATCATATAGCCCGATTCTGCGACCGTCCTCTCCCTTTTTGTGGCGGGACCACGTATTGACTCTACCCCATCGTCTCCTCCTCGTCCACCTGATGCAAGGCGTCGCGAGCAAATTCTGTCTGCGGAAAAGACCAGGATGGATCCGCATGTCCGTCATCATCAATCATCATCACAACATGTGACTTGTTCGTCCTGACTTTCTCAATCCAGAAGCTGCGGGCTACAAGCAAGGGGCACTGCAAGGCGTTTGCCGACCGCCACGGTATTTTTGCCGATTGACCCGCTTTCCTTCACCTCCTACTGAGGCATCAGTAAAAACTGGGCGTCAGAGCAGAGAAAATCATCCCATTGTTGGGCCACTTGAAACTTTTAAAACATGCCTTCTGACCCCAACCGCAATTTTTGTCCCATCAAGAGTCTTCAGACTATGGATTATCCACAGTGTGGTAAATCACGATTTGACAATTTGCTTCGTCATGTGGACAGATGCTGATGATGCTGATGACGACTTTTGTGGCCGTGTACTCTGCGAGGACGAGGAGGTAAGACTGCTAGATGCAGGTTCATAACCACTGAAGGATCACAGATTGGCGACGATGTTCCTTACTTAGATTCACAGGCCCTGACCCAGGCGTGACAAAGGGAGGCCTGACTGTCCTTCAACTGTCCCTGACGATTCCGCTGGCGACTGCGTGTTGTCCGCCAGCACTTGGAAGGAGCACCTTCTCTCGTACCTCTACCTCCCATGTGCTACCGCCCTCTTTGCTCGCTTACCACCATGCATTTCGCTCCATGTTCAGAAGTATAAAAATTTGAGAAGGTATGAAAAGTTTTTTGGAAAGTCTCTTATTAAAAGACGTGAAAATAAAAAAAAAATAAAAAAAAAAAAAAAAACAATTCACAGCTATTCCTCAAATCCCTCAATTCAAAACAAAATTGCTGGATCAAATTTAAAAAACTGCAAGGTGTCAATCAAACAAATCTGGACTGGGCGTCAAAAAGTCCAAAAAACACGTAATCTGTTATGTTTTGGTATAATAAACGTATTTTTTTGCACCTTTTCAATTCACCTGTGGTGAATATTAGAATTGTCAGTTTTAAGATGTTACGTAGATGCTGCGTCAATGAAACAGTGCTGGGTGCGCAAAGTCAAAAAACACGTAACTGTTATGTTTTGGATATAATAAACGGTATTTTTTGCACCTTTCAATTCACACTTTGGTGAATATAGAATTGCTGTTTTTAGATTAACGTAATGCTGCGTCAATGAACGTGCTGGGTGCTCAAAAGTCCAAAAAACACGTAACAGTATTTTTTGATATAATAAAACTAGTATTTTTTTGCACCTTTCAATTCACCTGTGGGTGAATAAAGAATTGCTTTTTTTAATATTTACTTAGATTCTGCTTCAATGAACTGTGCTGGGTCCCCAAAATTAAAAAAACACTTAACTTTTATGTTTTGATATAATAAACGTTATTTTTTGCACCTTTCAATTCACCTGTGATAATATAGAATTGCTGTTTTAAGATTTACGTAGATGGCAGCTCAATGAACAGTGCTGGGTGTGCAAAAGACCAAAAAAAAAACACGTAACTGTAGGTTTTGATTAATAAAATGTATTTTTTGCACCTTTCAATTCACCGGTTGAATATGAATTGCAGTTTAGATTTACGAAGAATGCTGCGCTCAATGAACAGTGCTGGGTGCGCAAAAGTCAAAAAAACACGTAACTGTTATGTTTTGATAAAATAAAAAACGGTATTTTTTTGCACCTTTCAATCACGCGTGGTGATATAGAATTGCTTTTTTAAGATTTACTAGATGGCTTCGACGCAATGAACATGCTGGGTGCGCAAAAGTAAAAAAACACGTAAAAGTTATAAATTGATATAATAAAAGGTATATTTGTGCACCTTTCAATTCACCTGGTGGGAATATAGAATTGCTGTTTTAAAGATTAACGTTAGATGCTGCGTCAATGAACAGTGCTGGGTGCGCAAAAGTCAAAAAACACGTAACTGTTATTTTTTGATATAATTAACGTATTTTTGCACCTTTTGAATGACCTGTGTGAAATATAGAAGTGCTGTTTTAATAGATTTACGTGAGAAGCTGCGTCAATGAAACAGAGCTGGAGCGCACAATTCAAAAAACCTATAACGTTTATGTTTTGATAATATAAACGGGTAATTTTTTGGCACCTTCAATTCACCTGTGGGTGAATATATAATTGCTTGTTTATGATTTACGTAATGCTTGCGTCAATGAACAGTGCTGGGGTGCGCAAAAGTAAAAAACACGTAACTGTTTATGTGTTTTTGAATAAATTAAACTGTATTTTTTGCACCTTTCAATTGACCTGTGGTGAATAAAGAATACTGTTTTTTAAGATTTACGTAGAATGCTTGCGTCAATGAACATAGCTGGGTTGCTCAAAAGTCAAAAAACACGTAACTGTTTATGTTTGAAATAATAAACGGTATTTTTTGCACCTTTCAATTCACCTGTGGTGAATATAGAAAAAAAAAATTGCTGTTTTAAGATTTACGTATAATCTGCGTCAATGAAATGTGCTAGGGGTGCGCAAAAGTCAAAAAACACCGTAACTGGTGATATTTTTCGTAACGATACACGGTATTTTTTGGCAACAAACAACCTGTGCTGACTACAAGATTGCTGGTTTGTAAATTTAAAGCAAGGTGGATATACAACAGTCACAGGTGTAATGGTAAACTTTTGAAACACCTATCTGAAATGTATACTGATAAATAAAAAGTGAGTTTTTGCAGCTAACAAAGAATACCTCAGTTACAATAAATGATGTTTATTCCAAATATAAGTTCCAGGCTGCCCAAATCCAGGAAATATTTTCAATAGCAAACTGTTTAATAATAAAGATAGTTCCACTACAATGTCTACACTAAGTCTTGGTGAACATTACCATTGTTCTATATAGATAGAGCTTGTCTGTTGTTCGCCCGCGGGGGCCCCCTCCCACCGCCTTGAATTTACAGTGGTAGATTCTGCTTTAAAAATTCTCTAGCTAAACTACATAAAATGTACAAAACCCTAATCTACCTAATTGGAAGTATCACACAGCTAATAGTAGATTTCCTCTGTGCATAAATAGAACTAATTTCGCTGAGCTGTTTGGCCACAGGCAGAACGCAGGTTCCCTATCCCTATGGAGAACGCTGAGAGACACTGAGGCTGAAACATAAACGCTGATCTATGTAAAAACGATGGTCCATGTGATTTTTCCACCAATCGCAACCATACACATCCCAGTCCATGACGTCCGCACACACAAACTCACCCTGGCTCTATTCTGTAAACTCCATTTGCTGGCCGCCAAAATTACAGGAAAGCGCCGAAAAATGGCGCGATCTTACTAGATGATGCACTCGAGAATTTAACCTTAATTATCGCATGATCTGGAAATATCGATCACCATAAAAATCTTGCCGATTTTCACCTTTTGTCGATAAAAATCGCTCACACGAACAATGAGGGTTTTTTGAGTTTTTTCCCACAGGTGAAAAGGACATATTCTGGAAAGTTTTCTTGAGGTGGCAGGTGACAGGAGCGGGCAAGGGATTGATAAATGTGGGTGAAGGGACAGAACCGAGTCTATATAACCCCCAGAAGTTGCCTATGAGTTAAGGTGGTGCCACACTCACACACAGTAGATAGCAGTGGGGAGTTGTTAGTAGAAAACGTGGGATGACTAAAAGTTCAGTTTTAGTGAGACTTATCCTAAATAATGATTGAAATTAAGAGCACCAATCCTTTAATACTACAACACGAGGAAGGTAAATGTATTTCATTTTTTTATTTTATTTTTAGAATAAAGTTCAAAATACATATGAGGGAATTTTTAGGTGTTTTTCTTCTGGAGTAATTATCTTTGTAGTGTACAGGACTTGTATACTATAAAAAAATGAAAGTTGTAGTGATATATTTGTAGTGTGATATTCATGCAAGTGTAGTTTGAATGAAGTGCTTTATGTATGTAAAGTGCAATGTCATGCTGATGCTGCACGGTTATTAAGAGTTAACTGCATAGTCTCATCAGGAAAGGGTTACCTAGGAAACATGGGTAGGACATAGGTTATAAATTGTCTGCTGATTTGATAGTTAGTGGTTAGTAGTTTCTGTTGGTCCCATGTCATCTTAGAGACCAGCACCTTAAATATTTTCCAGTCACATATCACATAGAGAAGAGAAGCAAAGATTCTCTGGAGTGACCTATGGTTTGTGGGACAGGGGGGATTCTGGAATACTTTAAAGCATAAGGTATAGTCTGTCCCCCGAAGACATCATGGTCGATTATGATCAGTGTACCTCTGGTCTGGCTCAACACATATTTCTTTGAAGAGAAAACAAGTTACAGTTCTCCTGGGGTAAGAGAAATACTACTTGCAGTTTAAGCTGGATTTAAAAGGGAACTTTTTAGAAGACTGCTCACCTTGCTGGAAAATAAATTCAGAAATGTTATGTTTTGCATTATCTCTATCTAAGTCTCCTGTCTGTTTAAATCTGCACTACCACCTCAAGGACACTTCCACTATCATCACAGGTAGTTGAAGCGAACCACCAATGAAATGTATCCCGGAGGAATACAACCATCATCTGCAGATGCCCCTCTCCATTGTATGGGAGGATTTTTGAGCGATGCCACCATGACAACTGACTACTACTCCCATCTTCTCCACTGCTATTCTGGCCTTCTATACCTTTGCCTTTAAATGGTTATCTCACTAATAACATTGCATGTTGCATGATAAGTCATATTCAAGAGGTTAATCAAGCATTTAGTCAATGGCCAGCTATGTGACCTGAACGATCAACTCTGTACAGTAGTTTATAGATGACAAAATGCCAACTCCTTTGCTGCATCAGGGCAAGTTTACCTAAGAACAACTTGAGGACTTTAGGTGCTTATAGGTATATAGGTGCTTGTAGGTATATAGCCCCCTGTAGATCATCTATCAGAATACTGTAGCCCATGAAAAGCTGGACCTTGTAACAAGACATTGACTCAAAACCTACCAGTAACTCTACCAATGAATTAAGAAAGAAAAAGAAATGGAGCATTCTTAAATAGCCAAGTCAATGCTAGGGCATAAAACCCATTAAGATGTTGTTTGGGAATTGGAAGAAATGCAAGAAATGCTTTAAAAATATTGTTCATGGAACTGTTAAAAAAGTTCTCCCAGTCAATGTCAGAAAATGCTGGACAGTTATAAGAAACTCAATCCTACATACTAACTGGGCAATACCAGTTAAGCCATATGTGTGATTTTTTGTGTTTAATAAATTAGTACAAAGTCAGGGTTTTTTTTTTTTTTTTTGCTTTTTTGTTACATCCTCTTTTGTTACATCCTTTATTGTTTACATGAAATACACAGTTGAGTCACATTGTTAGGACCACCAGCTAATATCTAGAGTAACTGTTGTGTGCAGCAAGATGCGCAGAGGCTAACTCAATAAGGTCCTGGTAGATTGTCACTTGCATCTGGGGGCATTATTATTAATTTTATTACATTCAAGAGGGGTTCACATATATAACACGAGTCCAAACAAGGTACAATGGCAACATTAAATGACAAGCAGCTGGTACAGAAGGAGAGAGGACCCTGCTCGCGAAGGTTTACAATCTTCAAGGGAGGAGGTTTGAGACAGAAGGTAATGGGAGGTGTATGGTAGCAGGGTTATTATAAATTGCAGGCTATGCTGAAGAGATGGGTTTTCAGATTGATTTTGAAAGTAGTGAGTGGTGGAGGAGAGTCTGATGTGTTTGGGTAATGAGTTCCAGAGTATAGGGGATATACGGGAGAAGTTTTGGAGATGGTTGTGTGAGGAGCTGACAAGAGGAGAGCAGAGAAGATGGTCCTGTGAGAAGCGGAGATAACGCAAGGGGAGGTATTTGGAGATTAAAGCAGAGATGGAGCCATGCTAACTGCAGTGCATACCACAGCTAGTGAAGGGTGCGGGAGGCAGACAGTGTCAGACTGGAGTGCCTAAGGTCCACTGGTGGAGTTGATTATGGGGCCCACCAGTTGAGCTGTTTCTGGGCCCACAGGTAGAGTGTATTTATGGGGCCACCTTACAGCTACTGTAAATGCCTGTACATGTATCCTCTGATCTACCTCTTGATTTTTTCCTCTCTTTCTATGTTTTATTGCCTTTTCTGAGGATGTATTTGCAGCTAAAACTCCATATCTGCCATGCTCAGGGGCCCACCAGGGGTTTCCTCTACTGCCCTGTGGGCCAGTCCGAGCCTGGGGGCAGATCTGTAATACAATTAAAATGATTGAGGTGGTCCCAAAGATACTCTTTTGGGTTCAAGTCTAGCGAATTAAAGGGCCAGGGAAGTCTTGATCATGCTCTTCTATATTTCTATCTGTGTGACAGGTTACATTGATGAAAGATCCCATTTGCCCCAGGAAATAGCATTTATGGGTGTACATGATCAGCAAGGATGGAATCATGTCTAAATTGGTTAAGAGTGTCTTTCATATGGATGAGTGGGCAAGACAATGCCAAAAAACATTTCCACAATCATAACGCTGCCACCAACAGCTTGTATTGTTCCAGCAATGATAGCAGGGAGTTTGTTCTCTGATTTTTCTGATGAGACATCAACATCCATCCATTTAATAAAGCAGCAAATGTGACTCATCAGAGCACCAACCCTTTACCAATCAGCAGAGGTCTAATTCTGATACTGCCCTGAAAACCAAAGCCTTTTCTGTTGATGCAACTTGGTTAGTAGATGAGCAGTGACCATCCGTCTGCTTCAGAGCCCCATGCACAGTAGGGTTTGTTGAACTGTTGTTTTATACACACGTCTTGTAGCCCCCTGACTCATTTTAGTGGTGAGGTGCTCTACTGTACCCTATCGTTCTGCTCTTATGCAACAATTTTTAATAGATCGACAGCACACCACAAATTTTCATGCAGAATTGTAGCTTTTTATTTTCACATGAAATAGACAAGTCTCCAGTAATTCAAAAATGAGCATAAATGGGTAAGATACAGAGAAACCAGACAAATATGTTTTCGGCCTTGGAGCCTTCACCTGAGATGTCTGGTATAAGGTGTAGGGCGGAGCATTGGAGATGTCTCTTGTACAACTTCATAGCCAGCATTCACCTCTTTAACATCAATGATATGTGGTTCTCCCTCAGTTTCCACACTGCTTACTCACAGTGCTGCCATTTGTCCACTCATGATACACCATCACCAGAGCAGCACACAAACAGTTCACAAAATACAGTTTCAGAGATACTGCCAATATTGTCTCAAAATCCAATTATCATCCCTTTTTGCAACTCTGATAAATTGCCCCTTTTACCCATGACAGTAACGAGAGATATATGTGCAGACAGCCTATCACATACTTTAGATAACCACCAAGCCAGCTCAAGACTTGTGACTTCCTTCATAAGCTACGTACCTCTAAAGTCAAAAGTAGGATGTGGTCATAATAATAGGACTTGCCTGTGTATAATTATTTTAGTGTTATACGTATGTTATAAAGAAGCAAAGCTCTACTTTAAATTTGACATAACCATAATAATAGTTATATGAATTTTATCTTGTGACTATAGCCATCTACATTGCTACAGGTAAGGGTTAAATAACAAAGTAAGACGGAATGATACCTTTCGGGATAGCTACCTTTTAGTACAACATGATGCGAGAACGTAAGGTAAATGTAAATAAAGTCCTCCATGTTGATCAGATTTGTATGCAGCAATTGCCAGCGTGTTGCCAATGGATGGTGATAAAGTGCATTTTTCTGCTTGGGTGGGTAGCCCTTTCATTTTTACAAGTGACAAAATAAAATTCTGCTGAAGAGTGAACATGCTGCTTTCACTGTGTCATCCCAGCCCCATAGGTCATTTTATTATAAAAATGTAAAAATCCAGTCAATTTTATTTAATCAGCTGAAAAGGAAAAGTGCTTCCAGGTCATTAATCAAATGCTCCTTCTCTGTGGGGCTTGTCTCTTCAAAAACTGCCATGTGAATCATTAATAAAGCTGAAAAGATTCTGCCAGCAGGTTTTAGAAACCTAGATGGTATCGATATAACTGAAACTACAGTAATTTAAGGTCAGCAAAACAGCTTTATAGCCCGGATGCAGGTTTTCTGCTCCAAGCTGCCTCATTAATAAATGCCAATAATAACCATGGTCTGAGGATTTTTAACAGAATGTTATATTATGAGGAAAGTTCCAAAAAATGATCAAGGATACAGTTATTTTACCGTGACACTTTGAACAGAGCTCACTCATGCTGGCATTTCTGCATTCTATTTTTTTTCCCCGACTAGAAGAAAATAAAATGTATTCTTGTATAAAGCCAAGGATCGGCATCTGTTAGAAAAATAAAATACAGATCAAATATAAAAATACCACCTCTACAGGGCTCTACTTGTATATTTTCCAAAAAAAGATAAAAAAAATCAAAACCTTAAAGGATAGGGATTATGTTTAATGCAGTGGAAACCTTTTCTGTTTTTGCCACTTCTACTTTTTTATTAAAAAGTTTGGTACTTCCTTAAGCTTAGGTGCAAAGGCAAAACTGAGAGCATAGAGCATATACAATGGTACTCAGGTGCTAGGTTCCACATAACTGAGATATATTTCATCCATTTGTTGCCTTATGGTACTTTGTCACAGAGCATGAAGATTAACATGTGACACTGGTGTTTCTTATAAATTCAAAATCTATAACATCTATAATATCTATGGCAGCCCTATTATAAGTCCATACAAAATGGATCCATGGTATGTCCCTTAAAGTGGTGTTTCCATCTATTTCATTTATGGCCTATTAAAAGAATATGTCATAATTTTCTGAGGCAGTAAATTCGAGTCACACCTCCAGGACCCACATCGATCTCAAAAACAGGTTCCATGTTAGAATGATGTGGTTACTCTTTGTTCATATTAATGGGAGTTCCAAGTACAGATGAGCATTCTTACTTGATTGTACTTTAAGCTCCTATTACATAGATACATAGTTAATCTGGTTGAAAAAAGACATATGTCCATCAGGTTCAACCAAGGGTGGGGTGAGGATGTGGATAAAGGGAGGGGTGTAGATAATGTTTCCAACTATCCATTTTGTGGAACCCATAAAGCATGAATCAATGTGCCCTAGAAGGAATATTGAATTCCTGATCCCAAATCACAATCAGACTGGAAATGAGATAAGAGTAATCATTCAAGCACGGTCATGTTTCAGTTCCAAAATGAATGTTTTGGGGGCCCATTCCCAAGGTAGATTGTTTCTGACATTGCTCCTGTGCAGGTGTTACATGGGAGACAGAGACATATTGCCTGGCCTGCAGCTGTTTTTTGTCCTCTGCATAAAAGAAAAAAAATTAACACTAGAAATTTTTTCCCAAAAAATGTCTTTTTCTTGGCACATTTCTACTTGTCTCAAGTAAGTCAACTCATTTTAACTCTTTCGGAAATGTAAAGAGTCTGTGTGTTCTAGTAGTCAAAGTTTTTTTTTTACTTTCAGTGAAGCTATGTGAAACCTTGTTTTGTGGGATGTTTTAGTTTTTATAGGAATTATTTTGGGGCACACATGATATACTGATACTTATTATTTTCTTAATCAAGGGGATTTGTATTTATGGTGTTCACTGAGCAGTATAAATGATATGTTAACTTTTATGGGTTATCACAGTTATGTTAATACTAAATTGATATAGTGTTTTATGCCTTACTAGTTTTGCTTTTGTTTTTTTTTTTGTTTTTTTACAAAATGATTAGTTTTTGTGTTGCCACATGCCATAACCCACAGCCACAGCAGAGCTTTATGAAGGCTAGTATTTTGCTGGACAACTTGTAATTTTGATCGGTAAGTTGAGTTTTTCATTGATTTTTGTTCCTGGTTTAATGGGCAAAATGATCAGAAAACCGTTATTCCTTCATGTTTTTACATATGGAGTTTGTCACGCAGGATAACTAGCCTATATTTCCAAGTATGGTTTCAACTTAATTAGACACAGAGGAGTCATTAGATAAACAACAACTCATGGTCTGAAACTTTTTTTGATAATCGGGGAGCAAGTATGCTTAGTGATTGATGAGAAGGTGATAACAAGAACAATTGTCCATGTTACTCATCTCCCTGAGGTCATCTAATGACCCTCCTTCTCTGCCTACATGTTGCCTGCTTATCCCCAACATCATTTCTCCTCTGCTCTGCATACAGGCTGAATTCAGAGCTGCAATTACATCCAATTCCAGCTTCAAGCTGCTTAGCTCAGGTTAAATTACTTTAAAACAAGATCTAAACTGTTATCTAATCTGAGATTCAGCCCTTGGAAGCAGCTCCCTGGGCTACCAGATAACTGCTCCGCAAGTTTTCCAATTAACCCATGAATCTTTTGTGATAATCAGTAGTGGAGGCAAAGTGCTATGGCAGTGGCAAATTGTAATGTAAAGGATGACTTATTATTAAATATTGTCCCTCTGTGTTTGGGAAATCTTTTACTGTATTATAATGGGGCTCTCCAGGTAGACAGTGGACCATGCTGTTTATTTTTAGAGCACCATCCTTCTTAGGTCTTCAGCGCATGGTAGGTTCTCCCTGGAATGACATGAAACACAGTGACTGTGATGAACAGAAAGTGCAATATTTTTTTTCAAAATTCAGGGGCTATGTTTTACAAATGTTATGATCATTGCTTTTCCACAGAGTGAGTTAAACCAGTGTTTCTAGAATTTCTTAGACTAACATTTATTAGCTTGTCAAACTAATCCCCAAGCTATAATCATACACTCTACTGTTTATTGAATCCAGAATACTCCTTAGAGACATGTGGCGACATGTATGAACATTGCCGCTGAAACACCAGTTTTAAATCGATATAGAGTGTAGAATGTGACAGTGTGTATGAACCTGTTATATGTGGGTTCATAAATCTTGCGTGCGGTATGTTTTGCATAGCATAGAATATCTTTGGCTCATATCTTTGGCGCATAGTACATCATTGACACGTAGCACATCTTTGGCGCATAGCACATCTTTAGCACATTCAAAAGTGTTGTGCCTGGTGTAAATTTAGTGTACTACTGTTCATATATCTATAGAACCGGGCTACGACAGTTTTGTGGTGCAAGATATACCAAAAAATGACACAGCCCCATTCATACATGTTGCCCATGGTATGTACCCTGTGGGATTAGTGGCACTTATCAAGTTTAAAACATTTGACCTGCTGATAAGGTGAAGATAGAAACTGTTAAAAATTCTGAGATGCGTTGGTCCCGAAGTTCTTGATGGCCTTGTGAGAAATATATGTGCCACAGGGGAGAGATTTTGGAGAGCTTTGTAGCTCATGATAAGCAACTTGAACTGGATTCGCTGGGCAATGGGTAGCCAGTGAAGGGATTGGCAGAGGGGAGAGGCAGAGCAGTAGCGAGGAGAGAGATAGATGAGGCGGGGAGCAGAATTGAGGATGGTTTTAAAGGGATGAAGAGTGCTAGGCTGGAGCCTGCAGAGAAGGATGTTTCAGTAGTCTAGGCAGGAGATGACATGCGCATGGACCAGCAATTTTGTAGTATCGAAGTTGAGGAATGAGCGGATTTGGGAGATATTTTTCAGGTGGAGGCGGCAGGCAGAGGTAAGGGCTTGGATGTGTGGTTTGAAAGACAGAGAGGGGTCAAAGGTTATCCCAAAGTAGTGGGCTTGTGGGACCAGTGAGAGTGTAGAGCCTTTGACAGTGATAGAGAGATCAGGTGTGGGGGTAGAGTGGGATGGTGGAAAGATGATAAATTCAGTTTTTTCCACATACTTTAAGGATATAGGAGGAGAAGGAGGAGGATATGGACGATAGACAGTCTGGGATCCGGGAGAGCAGAGAGTTAACATCAGGACAAGGAGATGTAATGCTAGTTGTCACTAGCATACAGGTGGTACTGAAAGCCATGTGATGCTATGAGGTGGCCCAGGCCAAGTGTGTAGAGAGAGAAGACCCAGGATTGACCCTGTGGGACACCAATAGAGAGCGGGAGAGAGGAGGAGGTGATGCGGGAATGAGAGATGCTGAATGTCCGATCAGTGAGGTATGAGAAGATCCAGAAAAGGGCCAAGTTCATGATGCTGAGGGATGAGAGGATTTGTCGCAAAAGTGAGTGGTCGACAGTGTCAAAGGCAGATGACAAGTCTAGGAGGAGAATGACAGAGTAGTGACGTGAGGCTTTAGCAGCTACTTGGTCATTGGTAACCTTGGCTAGGGTGGTTTCAATAGAGTGGTGGGATCGGAAACCAGTGGGTCAAGGAGAGAGTTAGAGGAGAGATGCCACATTTATCATAGTTTTATTAAATCTTGTGCATGTGATAACTGTCTAATCTAACTTTAGCCCTTTTTAATTTGGCTTATTTTATGCCAGTAACTGCAGCAAAATTTTGGCACATCGTGTTGTAGACTAAGCAACTCCCATTTCCATGAAGCCACGCCACTTTGCCAACACTATGCCCTTTTGTAGGGTGAGGTGCAGAAGTGACTTGAAACTTTCTAAAGGACATAATTAATGTGGTGTAAAGCATGTACAGCAGAATTTTGGTGCAAATTGTGCCAGAATTCTGTTTTAACTGCCTTGATAAACATGCCCCTTTGTATTTACCTTGTTGCCTCTGAGTGCAACAGAGACATACTGTATGATTCATAGTGACACTAAAGGCGACATGTATGAAAGAAGGCGCGTCAAAGTGAATAGTCGAGTCTCATTTTCAGTGTATAATGTGCCTGATGTATGAAAGTAGTTTTTGTGCGTTCATAAATGGTGTGTAAAGTTTGATGCGCCTCACTTATGTGTTAGGTGCATTATGGAACTTCGGCGCATAAGTAATGCACCTAACATGTATTAATGTTATAGACAGGCTGGAAATAAGAGAAGTCATGTCAGTGAATAGAAACTATGTTACTGATCCTGCTTGGAGGACCACAGGTTCCAGCAATACCTATGCTGTGCTGGGTCTTGCTGTATGCAGAGGGTGAGAACTGCAAAAATAAAAATTTAAAATTGAATGTAGTAAAAATTTTAAATATAAAATTCTTAACAACATAATCACTGAGTTTTTTATGTAAAATTTGTTTTAGACTCTATTCATTTTCAATACATTTTATAGGAGATAATTTTATATTTTTGGTATATTATATATTTTATATTTAGTTATATGATATATTTTTCATTAAATTTAAATAATTACATTTTATACAGTTTGATAATTATAATAAATTACTTTTTATTAATGTACTGCTGTAAGTTGAGAAATATTGGACATTTTTGCTCCTTACAGCAAATCTTTCTCCATTTTGACTGCTCAGGCTCAGGTAGACCACACTGAGATAGGTCTGACTGTCAGAGCAGTAATGCGCCTAGTTTTTCTGAACCACATTCATAGCGGTGTCTAATATTACGAGTGTAAAGAAAACGAAGGGTTGTCCAGCTTCCGATATAGGCGATATTTTATTATGTACAGGAGACACTTGAGACACAGATCAATAAAATGCGCTAACGTGTTTCAGGCCTCATGGGCCCTTAGTCATAGCAATATTACGAGGGTGGTGCGACACGCCTCCATAACGCCCCCAGAACACACCTTCATGTTAGGCGCATTAGAAAGGTGTGCCTAAAACATTCATTAGGGGCATTTGACATCGTAGCCGGTTCAGTTATATGCATTGTGCACCAGAAAAAGGGTCTATGGCTGCTATAGCTATAGTTACGCCTATGTACAGATGATTTCAAGTGTATAGGCATCCAGTTGTATTCATCAATGGTATATTACTAGCAGCACTGTTTAAATATGTATGTTGAATATACAGTCTAAATACAGTATGAACCTACCCTCACTTACTATATCCACTGCCTCAAGAGTGTAATATACATTGGCAACATACTGCTGAAAAGGATTTTTATTTACATACTCTAATGTGGATATTTCAAGCTATGGGATCCTATATTAGTATTATTCTGAAGATTATAGATTGTTTTATTAAACACTAGATTAGCTATTTTTGTCTGGCTTCCGGACTTAGGGGTTTATGTTTATATTGGTGTTGCATCTTCAATTTTTAATGGAGCCATAACAGCCAACATGGATACCAACATATCTTGATGGACTCCAATGACTTAAAATGTCTGGTTTTCTTTGACCTTCTGTTTCTTTTAACGGAAAGAAATAGTGTTGTAGGTCATGTTATTCTTCCCTGATAAAACAGCAGAAGCCTTTTAGAACTGAGGAATTGCTGACCAATCTGTACAGAACTTTAAAAACTCAATCAAATTTGTCAAGCAAAAAAGAAATATCTTAGAAAGTATACATGTATATATGTATTTACATATTAGGAAAGTATATATAATATGTACTGTATCATTTTTTTCTTAGCAAATATAGTTCAAGCATTTAACCTGGAAGGATTTAATGGACTTACATTAAAGTAATAATTACATTAATGATACATCTAATTTTTTATACTTTATTAGTTATAATTAGCGATAAGCGATTGTGTTGATATTGGCAATTATCATGACGATTTCCAATAGTCGATAACAGATTATCGCCGATGACCATTAAAGTCTATATGAGAGGAACAACACCTTCATTCGTACATCCAAACAGGGCTGGAGAAGCTGGAATTAACATCCACAACAGTAAACTGGATACGTGCTACATCTTAGGCAAGACAATTAGGCAACAAGAGTCACAGAAAAAAACTGACAGACTATTCACTATCCCTGTCTTGTACCACAGCATGACCCTTAAACCTGCATGACCCACAACTTAAAAAGTGCCAGAAGGCTGTATTATTTGAACCATCATTTTACTTGAACTGGACATTGACTATCCCTGTCCTGGTAAGCAGGAGGACCCTTAAACCTGTCTGACCCACAGATTAAAAAGTGCCACAAAAAGGAGTCTTTGAACCACCATTTTAGTTGAACTGGACATTGACTATACCTGTCCTGTACCACAGCATGACCCTTAAAACTGTCTGACCCACAGATTAAAAAGTGCCGGAAAAAGGAGTATTTTAACCACCATTTTAGTTGAACTGGACATTGACTATACCTGTCATCCCGGCATGACCCCGCAAGCAAAATGAATCTTTAAAAAACGGGTTCATCGACACCACATGATTAAAAATGTGCCAGATAAAAAGCGAAAAAGGGGTCTTTGAACCACCATTTTAGTTTAACTGGACATAGACTATCCCTGTCCTGGACTGCAGCATGACCCTAAAATCTACATGACCCACAGATTAAAAAGTGCCGGAAAAAGCAGTCTTTGAACCACCATTTTAGTTTAACTGGACATTGAGTATACATGTCCTGTACCGCAGCATGACCCTCAAACCTGCATGACCCACAGATTATAAAGTGCCGGAAAAAGGAGTCTTTCAACCACCATTTTAGTTTAACTGGACATAGACTATCCCTGTCCTGTACCGCAGCATGACCCTTAAATCTACATGACCCACAGATTAAAAAGTGCCAGAAAAAGGAGTCATTGAAACACCATTTTAGTTGAACTGGCCATTGACTATCCATATCCTATAATGCAGCATGACCCAAAAACCCGCACAGGTGCCCTTATGTACCATCAGCAGAAAATTTTGCAATAAGAAATAAACTATATTAAAAACAACTCGTTTTCCAATACTGCTGCTGCTAGAGCTACTTGCCATTCTACTGGTGACATTGTTCCACCGTGACATTAGAATGTGAAGCAAACGAAACAGATGTCCCCAGTAGGTCAACGAGGCCTGTCTGAAAATCCTGCATTCTACTGTCAAGTGGGTTGGAGGAAATTACTGATCAAGGCGGGTGAGGCTGTAAACGTGGATCACGCAGGTTCAGCTGGCAGGGCTGGACTTACAGTGGGTGTGGTGAGAGCAAGGGCTGGCATCCGTCATCTATTAACACGCAGGTTCAGCTAGCAGGGCCCGAGTTACAGTGGGTGCGGTGAGAGCCCAGGCTGGCGTCCGTCATCCATTAACACGGCAAAAATTCCCTTATGACGCAGCAACGAAAACAGTTGTGCTGAAGCAGAGTGTGGAAACGGAAATGTGAGCTAAAATCTCTAACCTTCCACAGTACATAGTCAAGACCTGGGTAGCGCTTGAGAAATTTCTGCCTCTACGAGAGCGCTTGCCCCTCCGTATGAATGCGGACCAATTGAGCTTCACTTGGAAATGCTGGTGGTTGACGCTCCTGTTTCACCCAGGTGCCCTTTTTCTTGGCATTCTTTTTCTCGTTTTACTCAACGTGTTGGAGGAAATTGTCTCTGTTCTTGGGGTGGCGAATGTACTCCATACACCATGTCCTCTGAATAACCTACATCTGTTCAAGTCTTACTGTACCTCCCTTGTACAATTCAGAGGAATATTTGTACCAGCTATTTTGCACATGCAATTTTTTAGTAGTTTAATTCTAGAAAACACATTTTTAAAATAATATGGAATCCCACTACGTCTTTGTTTCTCTTTTTCTTAATTGTATTAAACGGGTTGTCTCACTACAGGGATTGCTAGCTATGTTAAAGATCTTGCAAAAACAAGTCATTTTGCAATATGTGTCCATTAACAGTGTCCTACCTATTCCTGTTTTTGACAGCACCATGTCCCATAAATTTCAAAACAT
Source organism: Phyllomedusa bahiana (assembly GCA_025379985.1). NCBI lineage: Eukaryota > Metazoa > Chordata > Amphibia > Anura > Hylidae > Phyllomedusa > Phyllomedusa bahiana. Next base: position 24,790 of record JAODAL010019951.1, on the reverse strand, counting down.
CACCCTTGAGCCACTGTTGACAATTGTGAAGAACAAATGTCTGTTAGAAACCACATTTTTTAGAATAGGACCTGTAGTATAGCTGTATTTCACAGCAACATGCCCCCAAAAATTCAAAACATGACCCTTTGGCCACTCTTGACAATTGTGAAGAACAAATGTCTGTTAGAAACCACATTTTTAAAATAGGACCTGTAGTATAGCTGCATTTCACAGCAGCATGACCCAAAAAAATAATAAAAATGACTTCTGCAGCCTGCCTTAACAGGCTGCTGGGGGCGGGAATGCCACGCTGGCGCACAGCTGGGTCCGCTGGTCAAAGGACCTTGGATCTCTAGCTTTTATTCTACGACGCCAATTAAAGCCATGACCCCCCTAAAACCCCACATTTGGGCCAGGTGCGGAAATATTTTTAAAGATTTCGTGATGTGACCATAGGAATATGCTGATTTTTATACTCACTGAAACCATAGTACAAAATTGGTCATGTCTTTTACAGAGTCTCTCTTTATCGGCAAAACCAGCAAAATGATGAACCATTTTTTGGTGAACTGAGCACATAAAAATTGCAGAAATTAAGATTGAGTACTGATAGTTTTTTTTAATTTTTTTATTTTTTTACAAAGAGTGACCATTTAATGGGTTTGTTGAAGAGGAATGTGAAGTAGACCGGCAACTAATCAGTGACCTTGGCAATTGGGGCCACAACATCATCAGAGATCCATGCCTGATTCATCTTGATGAAAGTCAAATGATCAACATTATCTGTGGAAAGCCGGATGCGTTTGTCTGTAATGACTCCTCCAGCTGTGCTGAAGGTCCGCTCAGATATGACGCTGGCTGCTGGGCAGGACAACACCTCTATGGCGTGGCGAGCGAGCTCGGGCCATTCATCCATTTTGGATACCCAGAAGTCGATTGGGTCCGGAACATATCCAAAAACATCGGTGTTGAGACGCAGATAGTCGTGCACCATGATCTTAAGCCAGTCTCTGTGTGTCGTATGTGTGCCCTGCATTACATGCGTTGGTGAGGTGGTAAATAAGGATTGCCAGAGGTCACCCATTAGGCTTCTGCCACAATGCTTGCTGCTGCGGCTACTTGGCACTCTACTGCTGTCACGTTGCTGACGTTGTTCCACCGTGACATTTGAAGAATGTGAAGCAGACGTAACAGATGCCTGCAGTTGATCAATCAGCACTTTCTCCAATTCTTGCATCTTGCTCTCTATTGGGGTGGGTGGAAGGAAAGTGCTGAGTTTTGCTTTGTATCGGGGATCGAGGAGTGTGGCCACCCAATAACTGTTGTTCAGTTTGATGGCCTTAATGCGAGGATCATGTTGGAGGAAATGGAGCATCCAAGCACTCATGTGAGAGATGGAGCCTTGATTTCCCAAGCCTCTGCATCAAGGGGCACTAGCAAACTGATCTTTCTCATCTTCGTCCTCCGCCTAAAATCTGTGCCAACCTCTTTCCAAGGCACAGCGTCAACACAGCCCTGACAAGCCACAGATGATGCACCCTGAGAGCTGAGGCGCCACCTTGCACTAGCCCTGGACCCCGAACCACTGCCTAATGAAGACCGATAAAGTTGTGAAACTGTCAGGCTTTCTGGGTTCGACGGAGAGAAAGGCTCTGTGTCTGCATCTTTGTCCGTCTCCTCCTCCATCGCTGGTGGGACATTGTAATGCTAATAGGTTATTTGATCATCAAGAATCCATATTGTTTGGATCCCTTTAAGACAGCTTGGTTTAACTCATATAATAAAGTAACTTTCTTAGTGCCTGCAAGAGTTAGTAAAAACAATATCTGTTTATGTATTCTTATCGCATAGTTGTTTGGTGAGAAGAGTGTTCCCACCAGGAGTCTTCATCACCTGGTCTCATTATCGCATAGTTTTCTTATTATTTCACAGTTTCGGTATCTATGCTGCCAGGAGTTTTCTTACATGTGTCTCATCCAATGATGGTTTTGTCCGGTGTAAGATGACCTCTCGAGAACTGGCCATTCAAGAGAGAGATGTTATATTGGACAAATGTAACCTATCAGAGTTTGTGTAACATTTGGTTACACAGGCACTAGTTTTCAAATGAGATATAAGCTGGAGCACACAGTGGGGAGATCAGAAGCCATCTTGGACCGGGGACGCCAGTGTAGATCCCAGGGGATCTCTCTGTTCTCACCGCTGTTGGCTTCTCCAGTGGATGGAGATTAAGACAGATTTGAAATCCTGGTGAGGTGTAAGTATGGCACTGAATTTGAAGACCTGCGATGGTGACGCTAACTGTTCCTGGTGGCAGGAGATCGATTCAGGTGCTTTAAAGTATGTTGACCCTTGTGATGCACTGAGTTCTAAGACCTGCTATAGTGACGCTAACTGGTCCTTGGGGCAGGATAGATTCAGATGCTTTACAGCGTGCAGTGTAAATAATGCAGTATTGTATTAGCTCATGGACCTGCCATAAGGCACTGGAGGATTCTGTGGTGGGAGACAGGTTGCAGTGTTTTATTGTATTGTACTCACTAGTGACAAGTGTGAGTGCTTTGCCTTATCGCATTCATCCGGTGGACCCACTGTAGTCAAGTCCAGGAGCCCTGGGGCAGGAGATGGGTGTTTGTGCTTTACCTTTGTTAATTATATGATGTAAATACGTGCTTTGCTTCTGTAATCTATATTATGCAAAAGTATACACAATATCACACTATCTTTCTATAGTCTTATGTAATCACTTAGTTCTTCATATAATAAAGTTTATGAAGTTTATGATGCCTTTGGTGTTGCCTTCTTTAAAGCCGTTCAGGACCCCTTAAGATAGTTGGCAAAACAGATCTGATGTTTCAGAGTGTCCAACGAACTAAGATCACCACAATGCTCATGCTGACAAGGGCATTGTTCGCACTGACCATTTTGGTGGCTTCTTCAAAACTGGCAAGGATGGTGCAGAGCTCTTCCACCTGCCTCCACTCTCGGTGGCTCAACACCCCGAGGTCCACACCGCAGCTTGTCAGGCCATGTGTCACTTCGTACTGCGTAATGGCATTTGCCTGCTGTAGCCACAAATTTTGGAGCATGTGGATGGTGGAAATTCCAGTGTGTTGCCACGTAAACAAATGAGACGGAGTGAAAGGGGAGGCGCAGAGCTGATAGCTGCAACGTCAACCAGTCTGGAGCAAGCAGGGTTCGAACCGTCGGAAGTGTGAGCTCAGACCTCGGAGCCAATCCCTGCATGCAGTCCGACCCGGGTAGCGCTTTAGAAAATTTCTGGAACGATGACGAGGTTCATGGGGACGTGTGCCCGGCAAGGATGAGCTCCAGCCTTTAGTACCGATCTTAAAGGCGGCACAGGAGGATTTTGAACCGTATCGCACACCACCATACCTGCACAAGGTTCTATTCCACCCAGGCAGCACTGTCGTACCTCGTTGCGAAGAGCCTCCACAAGCTCTGACCTGTGTTTTGATTGGTCTCCAATATTTATGTAATTTCAACACGGGCCTGGTTTCTTTCTCTGGGCACGTTGATGCCACCAAGGATCTATCATGGGGGAAAGAACCCAGCACCATCCCTGGGATTCGTGAAGGGCGTGGCTCCGAGCATGATATCCCACCAATTACACTAGAGACATCCACCCAGCTCACCGCAGTGAGCTGTCCAAAGAGATATAGCGGCCTTGGCCAATGCTTACTAGTCCATATATCGGTGGTTCCGATGGACCTTTGCGGGAAACAGATGCAGACAATGTATGCTTGAAATTTTTGATGACACGTTGCTGGCCAGAGGGCATGAAGGTGCTATTTTTCTGGAAAAGGAAATGCCTGCTCGGCATCTGGTATGGGTGCCGTCTAAGGCCAATGATTGGTATGGATACCCTCTGTGTCACCATAACGGAAATGCACATTCCATGCCAAAGCCAGGCAATGCCAACAAACAGTTTTTGGCTTTGGGATGGTATTGGGTTAGAAGTGTTTCTTCCTGCTCCCAACCAGGTGAGACAGAAGTGCTGGCTGCTGAGACTTACCGCTATATGGCGTTGCTGGTCAAACAGGCGGGAGAGAAGGGGTAAGGATGGTGTCTCTGTGTTGGTGGTGTGGTACTCGGTGCGTGGTGAGGCTGAAGCCGACGCTGATCTTGATCATATGACACCTGAGAGACATTGGCAGCTGAGGAACGCTATGGGTGTGTGGCGGAGAGGAGGAGTGGAGACGAGGAGGTGTGACAGTGGTTGTAAGCCTTGGATCATTGTGGCCTTTTTTGTGCCAAGTGTTTCCTCCATTGTCAACTCATGCATTTGCTCATGTGACTAGACATTTTGGTGGTGGTAAAACACCTAAGATTCTTCCCTCTGACTCGATGCGTTTAACAGCAAAGGGCATATGACATCGCTGGGTTAATCAGAAGGCTTGCTCGAAAAAGCGGCCCAGGTCTTGAGAGGTCCTGGACCTTTTTCGACAGCGATAAGCAAGGAGCGGTGTTTCCGCTGATCGTGGCTGGCTGAATAATCTGCAGCGGACTTGGTGGCGACCGCTGCCCTATCCCTTTTTGAGGCGGGACCCATACAGACACAACCCCATCCCTTCCTCCCTCGTTCAATGATGAGACACACGCAAGCAAACTCATGCTAAAGACCACATTGGATCAGCAATGTCGTCATACATCATCATCATCAACACAGGTACCTTCCTCGTCCTGAACATTCTGCATCCTGGAGCTGCGGGCTACAAGCAAGAGGGCACTGCAATACGGTTGCCGACCGCCTGGATTTTTGCCGATTGAGACCGACTTCCTAACTCCTCCTCTGATGAACATTAGCAATTGGGCTCAGAGCAACCAAACATCCTGCTTAGCCTCTAATCCTTTTCGAAATGCCTTTTGACCTCAACCGCGATTTTGTCATCAAAGAGGTCTTCAGAAAATGGAATTATCCACAGTGGTAGGGTACACGAGTTGACATTGGCTGCCATTTGCTTCTGTTTGACGATGCTGACGGTGATGATGACGACATTTTTGGCCGTGACTGGGGAGGACGCAGGAGGTAACTGCTTGAATACAGGTTACAATAACCACTAGGCTAACAGATTGGCGATGCTGTTCTTTCTGAGATCACAGGGCACCCGCGACCTAAAGCGATGACAGGCCTGACGGTCCTGCAACCGACGAACCGCTGGCCTGCGTGTTTGTCGCCAGCACAGGAATGTAGCACCATTCTCTCAGTACCTCTACCTTCATGTCCTACCACCCCTCTTTGCTCGCTTGTTAACCACCAGCATTTCGCTCCATGGTCCAGATAATATACATTTAAAAAGTAATTAAGAGATTTTGACAGGTCCCTCCTATTGAAAGATGGCAAATCACTAGCTTTCTAAATCCCCCCCCACCCCCCCCCCCCCCCCCCCACCCCCCCCCACCCCCCCCCACCCCCCCCCACCACCCCCCCCCCCCAACCACCACCCCCCCCCCCCCCCCCACCCCCCCCCCCCCCCCCCCCCCCCCCACCCCCCCCCCCCCCCCCCCCGCCCCCCCCCCCCCCCCCCCCCCCCCCCCCCCCCCCCCCCCCCCCCCCCCCCCCCCCCCCCACCCCCCCCCCCCCCCCCCCCCCCCCCCCCACCCCCCCCTCCCCCACCCCCCCCCCCCCCCCCCCCCCCCCCCCCCCCCCCCCCGCACCCGCCCCCCCCCCCCCCCCCTCCCCCCCCCCCCCCCCCCCCCCCCCACCTCCACCCTCCCCCCCCCCCCGCCCCCCCCCCCCCCCCCCCCCCCCCCCACCCCCCCCCCCCTCCACCAACCCCCCCCCACCCCCCCCACCCCCCCCCCCCCCCCCCCCCCCCCCCCCCCACCCCCCACCCCCCCCCCCCCCCCCCCCCGCCCCCCCCCCCCCCCCCCCCCCCCCCCCCCACCCCCCGCCCCCCCCCCCCCCCCCCCCCCCCCCCCCCCCCCCCACCCCCCCCCCCCCCCTCCCCCCCCCCACCCCCCCCCCCCCACCACCCCCCCCCCCCCCACCCCCCCCCCCCCCCCCCCCCCCCCCCCCCCCCCCCCCCCCCCCCCCCCCCCCCCCCCCCCCCCCCCCCCCCCCCCCCACCCACCCCCCCCCCCCCCCCGCCCCCCCCCCCCCCCCCCCCCCCCCCCCCCCCCCCCCCCCCCCCCCCCCCCCACCCGCCCCCCCCCCCCCCCCACCCCCCCCCCCCCCGCCCCCCCCCCCCCCCCCCCCCCCCCCCCCCCCACCCCCCCCCCCCCCCCCCACCCCCCCCCCCACCCCCCACCCCCCCACCCCCCCCCACCCCCCCCCCCACCCCCCACACCCCCCCCCCCCCCCCACCCCCCCCCCCACCCCCCCCCCCCCCACCCCCCCCCCCCCCCCGCCCCACCCCGGCCCCCACCCCCCCCCCCCCCTTCCCCCCCCCCCCCCCCCCCCCCCACTCCCCCCACCTCCCCCCCCACCCCACCCTCCCCCCCCGCCCCCCCCCCCCCCCCCCCCCCCCCCCCCCCCCCCCCCCCCCCCCCCCCCCACCCCCCCCCCCCACTCCCCCCCCCCCCCCCCCCCCCACCCCCCCCCCCCCCCCCCACACCCCCCCCCACCCCCCCCCCCCCCCCCCCACCCCCCCCCCTCCCCCCCCCCCCCCCCCTTAACCCCCCCCCCCCCCCCTATCTAACCCCCCCCCCCCCCGTACACACCCCCCCCCCCCCCCCCCCCACCCACCCCCCCCCCCCCCCCCCGACCCTCCCCCCCCCCCCCCCACCCCCCCCCCCCACCCCCCTCTAAATTCCCTACAGACAACTAGGATTAGAAACAGAATTGTTTTCTATCAATTACATGAAATGCGGTCTGGTGGAAGAACCGTAAGACAAAATCAACAGTGTTCATCCTTCAGGTCCCAGGATTTACAACTTCTGCCAGTTAGTACTAGGAATTGATTAAGTTTTCAACAGAAATACCATACAAGTGCGCTATCTGCGCCAAACGGATGATTCACCGAGCGCAATAAAAAACAATTCAAGAAGTTTACACGGATGAAAATTGGCATTATTTTGCAGCAAAGACTCAGAGAACAGTTGCTAGAAAATTTTCTGTATCCAAATTTTAAATTGCAAGGTGGCTCTATAGAACAAAACTGGCTGCACTAAAGTGAAATACAAGCAATAAACAAAAGTTATACGGATAAAAAAAAGGTGATTTTGTGCACCAAGGAAATACACCAACAGTTAGTAAAAAATTTCCTGTAACCTATATTTAAGTACAAGGTGCTCTTTGGACAAAACGCTCTGGCTGCACAGACGTGAAACTCAGCTATTTAAAATTATAAAGGATAAAAAAAGGTGTTTATTATTGTGCCCAATGAAATACAGCCACCAGTTAGCTATAACAATTTCTGTATCCAAATTTAGTATCAATGTGGCCTCTTCGAACAAACTGGGCTGCACCAAAGTGAAAAACAGCTATTTAAAAGTTTATACGGATAACAAAAGGTGGTTTTGCCCAATGAAATACACCAAAAGTTACTAGACAATTTCTGTATCATAAATTTAAGTACAAGGTTGCTCTATTGAAAAAACTGGGAATGCACAAAATAAATGGTACAATTTCACCTCAGGTGCGATGTTTTTCTTTCCAAAAGTGGTAAAAAAAATGCCATTTCAAATGCAGGCTTCAAATGCAGAGGGTTCTGGCTGCACAATATACACCCTCCTTTCCAAAGCCCCCTGTCTGTCTGTCTGTCCGTCCTCCCCCCTCCCCGCCCCGGCGGCTGAAGCAGCGCAAGAGTAGTGCTTATCTTTAAAAGTCTCTGTCAATCTAACAAAGATCTGAAATTCTCTAATCTACTATATTCTAATGTCACTTGCAAAAACAAAAGTATGTCATGTAATATAAAAGAGAAAGAACAGTTCTCTAGATCTGTATTGAGACGTAGCACAGCTCACTACGTCCATGGCTCAAGTGAGAGACACAGAATAACACTGATACTGAAACAGGAAACGCTGTCAATGAAAAACGAGGTCATGTGAATGTTTTCCAGCCAATGACAACCATACACATCAGTAATGCTATCACACACCTTAGCTCACCCTTGCACTATGCTCTAAGGCTGATTTGCGCGCTAAAATGACAGGAAGTGCCGAAAATGGCTGCGAATAGTAATAGATTATCTAGCAGATTGACACCTAAAATATCGGTGAATCGGAAATTTCCGATCAGACCTAAAAATCGTGCCGATTTCAACTTTGTCGAGATTATAATCGCTGTATCATCCCTAATATAATTTCAACTATCTGTAACAGTCTGTGAGGTGGATCCACTGTGACCACCGCAGGGCGATGGACTGTAAGCCCCTACCAGGGAGTGGAATCGAAGTGGGTCCCCGAGTATTCACCAGAGCCCGCCGAAAAGCGGTATGGTCTTGCTGCGGCGGTATCCAATCCAGGTCACTACCACTGGCGGGCTTGCCTGCCGGTGGCACCAAGGGCAAGGTACAAGGAACATTGGCAGGCAGGCTCGATAGTTGGTGGGACAGGCAGGTGGTCAGGCAGGCCGGTCGTGTCCGTGAGAAGCGGTAACGTAGGCAGGAAGGTCGGTATACAATACAGAGATCGGTGAAGGCAAACAGAACACTCATGACAGCTTTCTCCTAGGAAAACATACACTAAGGTATCCCGGCGAGGTGCCGCCAGTGAAGAGGGCCAGGATTTTTAAATAGGAGCATTCCCGGCAATGACCTATTACCGCAGCACTTCCCATTAAATACAAACTGCCGTCGCGCGCCCCCGAACGCCCTCAGGGCGGAGCCACGCTCCGGGAGCCGACACAGTCAGAGCAGTTAATACGTTGGCTGGGGTAAGTGAGAGGCTCGCCGGAGGGGGGGGCCGAAGCATGAGTGTACCCCGAACCCGCCTTGGCTTGACGGGCTCCACTGGGATCATGGCAGGGACGCGGCCCGCAGACCACGGGACAGTGGTCCAGGGCGTCCGGACAGTACCCCACCGGATTGGGCCCCCCCCCCTGGGGCCCCCTCACTTACTGGAATGAAGAACTCACTGTGAAGAGGCTGCGTTCAGGATATTCTCCTCCAGCACCCAGGACCTCGTCTACTCTACGGGCCCGAAGGCCCCTTCCAGGTCCACCGAGGAAGTATCGCTTTCCCCTAAGTACTCCTCATTCCCAAATTTCCTTTGTCTCTGAAACATTGGGCACATCAGCCACAGAACGTGAGGAGGAGAGGCCTTCTGGGAAAAATGGTTAAGAGACCAGAGTTTCAATAAGAGAACATGAAACGCTTTGGTTATTTCTCATCAAGGAGTGGAGCCGGAGTTTTTGTATGCAACCCGGTTATGCGTGCGGACTTAGATGACCTCAAAGGGTCCAGGAAGCGTGTCCCCCAGAATGTGAGAGCGGCATCTATTAAGTGGACATATCTAGACGAGAGCCACACCTTTTCACCTGGAGAGAAACATCGGAGGAGGGATATCTTCTCTTGTCCGCTTGAGTCTTCATGCGCTCGGACGCGCGGAAGCAAGCGACTAACGGGTCATGGGACCAGATGGCCTTTCATTGTCTGTGAACCAGTGCGTCCGCCGCCGAACCGTCGATGAGGTTTCCAGAGGGAATGAGGCGGGATTCAAGCGCATACACGATATAGAAGGGGGTAGGTGCCCATACGACTTCTGACTCAAGGAGAGTTATAGGAGAACTCCGCCACTAGCAGTAAATTGGCCCAATCATCTTTGGCGTGCCGAGACGAACGACGAAGGTAGCATCCCAAGACTTGGTTGACCCTCTCCACCTGGCCGTTCGTGCAGAGATGGTAGTCCGGAAGAATAAGTCGACTTCACTTGAAAGTTGTTTGCACAGGGCTCGCCAAACCTGGAGACAAATTGAACTCCCTCGGTCCGGAGACAATTGGTCTGAGGGAGTCCATGGAGCCGGAAACACATGGATGAATAATAGCATTCAGCCAGCCGGAGGAGGCAGATGCAGCTACTGGGCAACGGGACTAAGTGCGCCATTTTGGAAAGCGATCATTAATCACCAGAATAATGTGTAGCCAGACGACGGAGGGAAGTCGGTTATAGAAGTTCCATCGAAATGTTGGTCCACAGGTTGAGTGGGGAACGGGAAGTGTCTGAAGTAAGGCTCTGCCAGGCTTGTGACGTGGCACTTGTTCCGGTGCACGAGAAGGTCGGCAAGACGAAACGAAGTTCCTAGATATCCTTCTCCAGCTCTGGCCACCAATAGAACCGGGTATATCAGGTGGAAGGTTTCTTCAGGCGCCCGGATGGCCATCCACCAATGAGCAATGTCCCGCAATTCAAGATACGTCTGCTGATGAGCAGGACCGCAGCATAAGTCCTTCCAGGAGGAACCTTCCGGAGGCCCACTGGAGCAGCCGAGATGAAAACGCTTCTGGGGGATGATGGTGTTCATGAGAGTCTCTTCACCCCCCCACGACGGAAGCACTGTGAGAGTACTCAGCTCCCACATTCTTCTCGCTGGCCTGAATGGATATGAAAATCGACACCAGGAGAAGATGAAGAGCGACACCTAGCCTGGCGAGGTTAAATCGCTGAGGCCCTCCTGCATGTAATGGAGGGTTCTAGGTCCGAGTAATACGGATGGAAAACGGGCGCCCTCCAGCAGATAATGCCACTCCTCCAGAGGCCAATGTTTATGGCTATAGCTCCCGGTCGCCATCGTGTAAATCCTCTCGGCCGATGAGAACGTCTTGGGAGAAGAAGCCGCACGTTAACAGGTCTATACCACATAGGCCCTTTTTGCGTAAGAACTGCCTCCGGCTCCCACAGAATGAGGCATCCAACCACCAAGTGAAGGGTTTCGCAGAATCCGACTGGTGCAAGGATATGAGGTGCGAAGAGAAGGCGGACTTGAGCCCTCGGAAACGCCTCCTGCGGCACGGGCCTCAACCGGCCAGCTGCGTTGGATTGCTTCTTTTCTTGGTGATGTGGTCTGCTATCGGAGCCACCAGCGTAGAGAAGTGAGGGATGAACTGACGATAATAGTTGCAGTAATGCTCCCAAGAATCGCTGAATTGTGCTCTCAGCCCGACGGTGGCGTGGCCACTGCAACACGGCATGACATTTCGCAGGATCCAACCATAGGCCTTGGTCAGAGATGAACGTACCCAGAAAACGGAGGCTAGTCTGATGGAAGAGGCACTTCCCTAGCTGGCAAACAGGTGGTTCTCCCCCGGAGACGTCTCAGTACTTGATGAACATGACTGCGGTGCGTCTCCGAGTCAGAGAGGAACACCAGTGATGTTCTCAAGATAGACCACCACCAGGTGTGGAGGAGGTCCCCGGAAAGACGTCCTTTACAAGCTCCTGAAAAGACGGGTGGGAGTCATTGCACAGTCCTGAAGGGCATCACCAGTTACTCACATTGCCCATCCCTGGTGTTTAAGACATCGTCTTCACTCCTTGCTACGCCCTTTGCAATTCCGGACCAAGTTGTAGGCCCCCTCTCGATCCCTACTAGAAGATACTGGGCCCCTGCATAGCGATCAAAAAGTTTCTGAGATCAGCGCAATGTGAAATGGTTCCTTACCGGGATCTTGTTCAAGCCCCGGTAAGTCTATGGAGGGCCTGCCAGTTATCCGGTCCTTCATCTTCATGAAGAAGAAACCCAGCACCAGCGGGAGACGGAGGAACTTTCCGGATTAACCCCTTCCTGGAGATTGTCCTGGATATACTCGTACATGGGCTTGAGTTCTCAGGAACCAACCGAGGGTAAGACACGACCCCGGGGAGGACTTTGTCACCCGGCAGTACGTCGATCGGTTAATCATATGGAACGATGCGTAGGAAAGACCATGTGCTTTGTCCTAGGAGAACACAATCTCCATAACTCCAGATATTTTCGGAGCGGCAGCCCGGGCAGCGGCTCCTGCATGTTTAAGCGAGAGCATGGAAGCACCGGGCGAGGAGCCACTCAAACAACGCCCATACGACAGTTGGACCCCAACGAATCACCTCTCCCAGTAACCAGTCCATCAAGGATAGAGAGTTGAGCCGTATCCTGGGAGTCCCGAGTAGGATCGCCCGACGAGGACGAGGCAACACATAGAAGGCGATTTCGTCTAATTCAGTCGCCCCCACATGGACAGGACAGTGGCGTATGGGTGACGAACTGATGGTGTTGCTAAGCAGCACCCCGCTGACCGATGATATGACAAGCGGTTTCTCCAGACGTAAACCACTGGAAGCCGATACAGCTTTTCACTAGAGGCTTGTGGGATGAAGTTCCCAGCGGAGCCCGAGTCGCCAAAACTCCGGGAACCAGGAACGGATACCATATCTCTGGACACTCCTGCACAGGCATCACAGGCGAGGGAGAGGAGGAGGTTGCACCGTAGGAATGCCTCACCCACAGATCCTAGTAGCGTGAGTTTCCCGCAGGCTTGGGAGCCATTGGGGCATTTCCATCCGAAAATATGCTCTGGGCTGCCACATTAGTAGGCACAAGTTCGTGGTTGTCGCTTGCTGGGCCAGTTACTTGCTTCAGAGGAGGCGAGCCCGATCAATCTGCAAGAGCTCGTCAGTGGGTGTTTGGCGGCTGAGTGCGCAGGAGACCCCTGGAACACCTGAAGTTGGGCTGTACTTGGCGCTCTTCTGAAGCTCCTCCCTCCCGTGTTCAATGAAGCGTAACGTCCGATGCGGTCGCCAACCTATCAAGACGCTGATGGTAAGACGGGAAGGTACTCCTAGCTGACCTAGACGTCATTAACGTGCGCGGCTTGAGAGCCCTTCTTGAAAGTAGCACACAGAGCGCCTCGTTCATGAAATGATCTCAGAGGCCAGCGTACGTAATTGTACCGCGATATTCCCCAACAGACAGGTCCCCCTGGCGTAGGTTTGAGATGGCAGTCTCAGCGAGGAAGCACAGGCTGGTTCCTCGAAGATGTTGCGAACTCACTGGAACGACTGGCGCAGATCCGCCGTCACTGCACGTCTCTGTCCCATAGGGGTGTAGCAATGCCAGGGGCCTTCCCGGAGAAGGAAGCTGACCACCACGAAAGCCACCATTGCACGTTTCGGTGCAACAGGACAGGTCGGAGTCATCAGCTCCACGTTCATGGAGCAATGGTGTGATGAACCCTCTGCAGAGTTTCGGGTCACCGCTGTTACTTGAGATGGGAGTGCCAACAAGCTTGGGACCCTATGGGCCAACAGGAACACGAGGCGGAACAACGAGAAGGCGGTGGTTGCTGCTGAACGGTGAAAAGCTGCTGCACCATGGAGGAGAGTTGCCTCGAGGCTTGCTGCGCTTGCTGCGCAATCCTGTTTGCGATGGCTTGACCATCGAAGTGGTGATGCTGGTCAACACTTGGCAAGGGCACCTTGGCGGATCCATGGCCGATCCTACTGTAAACAGGTCTGGAGGTGGAATCCACATGGACAACCCAGCGATGACGTAACCCGTACCAGGGAGTGGAATCTAAGTGGGTCCCGGTAAATATCCACCAGAGCCTGAGCCTGACCGCAAAGCGGGATGTCCTTGCATCAGCGGGATTCCCACCAGTCACTACCACTGGCGGGTGCTTGCCTGCGGTGCTGCCAAGCGAAAGTACATGAACGGCAGGCATGCTCGTAGTCAGGGACTAAGCAGGTGGTCAGGTGCAGGCGGCTCGGTTTCTTAGACTGTAGACTAGGCAGAAAAGGTCCGGGTACAACTTAGCGCAAACAGGAACTCACTTGACAGCTTTCTCCAAGGAAACATACACTAAGGATCCGGCGAGGGCCGCCCAGGAAGAGCCGTGACTATAAATAGGGAGCAGTGCCGGCAATGACCAATTACCGGCGCAGACTGTCCTTTAATTCAAACTGCCGGCGCATCGCCCAGCCCCTTGGGGCTGAAGCCACGCGCCGGGGTAGCGACACGAAGACTGACAGGAGCGCGAGCTGGGTAAGTGAGCGGCCGAGGAGGCCGGAAGCACGAGCGGACCCCGAACCCGACGTGCGGGAACGGGGCTCCGCTGGTAGGGCATGGGCACGGGGACCCACGCCCGTCGACCCAGGACAGATGGTAATGCAGGGGCGTCCATTACAATATCATTCTTAAAAATGTGAATAAATAAATGGAATTTTTTTTTTAAAGTCTAATCCTTAAACTAAATGAAACAATGTAAAATAATAATATATTTTTTTTAGGTTGGATTTCTTCCTTTTTAATTCTGTAAATTTTGTCCTATTTTTTATTCTATTCATCTTCCTAAAAGTTTGGCTTAGATGTACCAGAATTTTGGAATGAGAGATGGATTTTACTGCTTTTATTTGGTTTGTATTCTCTTCCCTGCTTACATTATGCCTGTTTTAATTTGCATGCACTCTAATAGTTTTTCTTTTCATAGAATCTACAAATATTATTGCAATTAGAGGACTAATTAGAGTCTAGATTATCCTTCTCTTTAATTCACTATACAGTGTATACCGGGTAATGGTTTATGCAAAGAAATGGCACAAAGATATGAAAAGGAAAATGTGTCTTTGACAAACAAAGAAATACTTAAAAGAACTTTATTGACTTTATTAAAAGAGAAAATGTTGTTTATTTTATGATTACATTCAGCCCTGTAAATTGGTTCAATTTAGACAAATATAAGGAGTTTTGATTAAAAATATTATTGCACATCTATAACATTTTATTTGTTATGCGCAATGAAGACACATACTATGAGGTACAGCTGATCCAACCCATTAACCCTTTCCTGAAATTTGATGTACTATCAGTAAGACAGTATGGAAAGGCTTTAGTTATTGGTTGCTACAGTTGGAACCTACTTTCCTATTTTTAGTAACTCTGATCCTAGCTGTTTAACAACTTAGGTGCCATGTTCAGTGCAAATTTACCATTTAGTTATACAGCATGAGGGTGCCCCTCTAAGTTGCATAATTCCCCCAACACACACAACATGCTATCAGGATGCTGACCGATTGACATGTCTGCTGTGGGTCTAATGATGGACTCCAGGTCAACCATCTTACAGTCCCTATTATACCAAAAGGCAGTAATTAAATAATAACAAAAATAAGTTTAAAAATATAAAACATTTAAAATATTAAAAGTTCAATACATCTCCATTTTCTGTTTTACATATAAAAATATAAAAGAAAAAAAATAAACATAATTATCATCAACATATCCATAAAAGTCCAGTTAATTAAATATAACCTTACAATGTTCTTACAACATGGTAAATGTTGTAAGAAAAATACCCCATGCCAAAACTGTATTTTTTGGTCTCCTCACCTCTCTAAAAACAAAAAGTGATCATAAAAGAACATGTAGCCCAAAGCCATACTGATAAAAACTAAACTTTAGCTCGCAAAGACAGGCCCCATATAGTTCTGTAGGTAGAGAAT
Organism: Phyllomedusa bahiana; assembly: GCA_025379985.1. Classification (NCBI taxonomy): domain Eukaryota; kingdom Metazoa; phylum Chordata; class Amphibia; order Anura; family Hylidae; genus Phyllomedusa; species Phyllomedusa bahiana. Next base: position 9,430 of record JAODAL010019951.1, on the reverse strand, counting down.
AAAAATGGCAATGTAATGTAAATTTAAAGTTAAAGTTTCATTTCTTTAAAAGTAATTAAACATACCTATTTTTTAAATAGTGTACAAACCAACAGTCTGAAATGAAATATTGGCACATAGAATGCATGAGCCAAAATTTGTCTCCTGCAATGTCACTCTTGTAAACGGTAATGGATTTTGTACAACAGTTTTGCAACAAACTTTTGCACATTTCTGGCATATCATATGAGTTTGGCGTGACACGCCCTCACATTTTTGGCACATTCAAAAGTGTTGTGTCTGGGGCCGATTCATACATCTATAGAACAGCTACAGGCAGTCCCCGACTTACGTTGTTCCAACTTACTTCTGTCCCCTAATTACGAACGGGAAACCGGAACACGCAGAGCCAGGGACAGCGCGACAGGTCCGGAGCGCTACATGTGGCCCGACGCTGGTCAGCCGATCTTTGCAGCTGATAAGCGACTCCTGGGAGCGCATACAGCGTGGGATTTCTCGTCTCTGCTCCACGTCCACGTTCGGGCACTGCCATAGCCAGGGCACCGGCAGGGATCACTTTGGCTGTATGCGACTCGCTCCCTGCTTCGCAATAGAACTCTGGAGGACGCAAGCAGACTTGCGACCTTCCGCAGTCTCCGGCACAGGCAGCGTGCGATGTCATCACGCTGCCTGCGCGCCCTGAAGACAGTCACTGTGGCTGTACCCAATAAGACCAGAATCGGGAGAAAGCATCGGAAGCAGAGGGAGAAGTGTGAGTATTTTTTTCTTTTGTATTTTAATAAGCCCCTATCTATACCTGGCTAATAGGGACCAGTAACCTGCATGGGGGATCTATACCTGCCAATGAGGGGACATATACATGTGCATTATACTCAGCTATAGGGACATATATCTGCCTATCACCTGCTATGTGGTACATATATCCTGCCTATACCTGCTAAGGGCTATGGGAGACATATACCTGCCTATATCTGCTCAGGGGACCATAACCTGACTATTCCTGCAATATGGGGACAAAATACCTGCCTATGAGGAGAAATATCACTGCCCTTAAACCTGCTAATTGATGGACATAAACCTGCCTATGGGGGGGACATACACCTGCCTATCCCTGCTATGGGGGACATATACCAGCCTAAGAGGGGACATATACATGTCTATACCTGCTATGAGGGACATATACCTGCCTATAATTACACACCATACATAACACCATTACATTTACACCAAACATTACTAAATATATTGGTTTCCGCTTTACATACAAAGTCACCATTAAGAACAAAACCTACAGTCCCCTAACCGGTAAATTGGGGGGTTCATAAAAAACCCGGGACTGCCTGTTATTGTCTGGCATAAAGGACGGCATAAAAAATGTGTGCAGCCCCTGTTCATACATTATCATTCAACTATCAATCTATCTAATCTATCTGACGATCATCTATCTATCTATCTATCTATCTATCTATCTATCTATCTATCTAGTCCACAGAGAACCAGCAGCACTTCCTAATGAAAACGTAATTTTAGCGGGGTGCCAGCCAAAAATAGGACTCCCAGCAAGGAGACCAACCAAACATATGTAGAGAAGAAATTGCGGGTAACTCACGGTATCTATTTCAAAGTGATGAACGTGAATTTATTCCCACATAGTAAATTGTCTTTACTATGTGGGAATAAATTAATTGTCATCACTTTTAAATTGCTACCGTGAGTGCCGCAATTTTTTTCTCTACATATCTATCTATCTATCTACACAGTTGTGCTGAAAAGTTTACATACAATTTTTGCTTTCCTGGACCTTAATTCAAGAGAGATAGCACAAAAACCTTTTTTATCCACTCATGGTTGTGGTGTGGGTGAAGCCATTTACAGTCAAACTAACTGTTGTATCCTCTTTTAAATCATATTGGTCCCAACCAAAAACATCCACATACCCTGATCAAAAGTTCACATACCCAGATTCTTAATACCGGTGTATTGGCCCCTCTCACATCAATGACAGCTTTGAAGTCTTTTTGTGGTATATGTGGATAGGCTCGTTTATTTACCTCTCAGATGTGTAAAAAAAGAACTAACTGAACTGTCCCATTCTTCATGGCAAAAAGCCGTCTAGATCCGTAAATTTTCCTGGGCTAGTCTGCATGGACTTGCAGACCTTGAGATCTCACCAAGATTGGCTCAAAGATACTGAGGTCAAGGAACTGATATGGCCTACTCCCAGAACCTTCACTTTGTTTCTGCTGTATCCAATGACAGGTTAACTTAGTCTTGTGTTTTAGATTGTTGTCATGTTGGAACGTCTAAGTACGTCCCATGCCCAGCTTCCAGGCTGATGAGTGCAAATTTGCCTCCACTATTTGATGATAACGTGCTGCATTCATCTTTCCTTCAACTTTGACCAAGTTTCCTGTGCATTTGTAGCTCACACATCACCAAAACATCAGCGCTCCACCTCCGTGCTTTACACTAGATATGGTGTTCCTTACATCATAAGCCTTGTTGATACCTCTCCAAATGTAACGTTTATGGCTGTGGCCAAAGAGTTTGATTTTGGTCTCATCACTCCAAATAATCTTGTTCCATAAATTTAGAGTCTTGTCTCTGTGCTGTTTGGCGTATTGTAGGCGATATACTTTGTGGCATTGGTGCAGTAATGGCTTTCTTCTGGTAACTCAACCATGCAGCCCATTTTTTCTTCAAGTGCCTCCTTATTGTGCATCTTGAAACAGCTGCACCGCTAGTTTTCTATTTCAGCTGATGTTATTTGTGGGTTTTTCTTTGCATCCCGAACAATTTTCCTGGCAGTTGTGGTTCCAAATTTTTGTTGGCCCACCTGACCGTGGTTTAGTTTTTACAGAGCCCCTCACATTAATTACAGTTTGAACACTGTTGGCTGACATTATCAATTCCTTGGATATCTTTTTGTATCTCTTTCTTGTTTTATACAGTTCAACTACCTTTTCCCGTAAATCCGTTGACAATTTGTCACATCAAGGGAGGTACAGTGAGCCCTGACAGGAACCCAGCCCACTGTCCCTGCCTACTTGACGTGCGCCTAGGTGGCAAAACGGAAACTGGGCGACAGTCCCTGCGCTGCTAAAGTGCTGGGGCCGTCAGGAGGAAGAATAGTCAGACAGTCCGGGTAAATAAACAAATCGGAACGCCAAAGTCACAAATCAGAACCAGAGGGATAAACGTAAACAAGCCAAGGTCAAACACGAACTAGTGCGAAGTAAAAAATCAGAAGACAAGCCGGGGTCAGGGGAACAAGCCGAGGTCAGGTACACGGATAAGCAAAACACAATATAAAGCACAAGTAACACCAGGCAGCCAGGACATTTCACAGGTGCAGCTCTCAGCTAGCAGGGAGTTTAAATGTGTTTCCTGGATACCGTGGCTTTAGCTGATTGGAGCGGCCTCCAAGTCCTCCCATTGGCTGGTGCGACACGCCCCCTGTCAGGAGTGGCTGGACATCTGTCACTCACACAGCTCCCGGCAGACTGTCTATCAGGGTGGGGTTGCTGATCAGCTGCTGCAGACTCTTGCTCCCTGCAAACCGAGCGCTGCCCAGCCCTGACAGTACCCCCCCTATTAGGAGGGCCACCGGACCCTTCCCTGGTTCTGGGTTTGTCCGGGTTGAGAATCATGGAATTCCTCACCAGGTCATCACATGGTGGATTTCGCCGGGAACCCATGATCTCTACTCAGACCATACCCCTTCCAATGGACCAGTACTGTAGAGGCCTTTGGACCTTACGAAAAATCCAAAATACGGACGACTTCATATTCTAACTCCCCCTCTATGCAAACTGGGGGAGGGGGGTTCTAGAGGGCGGAGTCACAGGCTGATATGCCTCTTAAGAAGTGCACGAGGGAAAACACGTTATGTATACGGAGAGACGTGGGTAATTTCAGACCGATATGCCACCGGGTTAACCACCCCCTGAACCACATATGGACCTAGAAATCGCAGCGCGAGTTTACCAGAGGAACTTTCAATGGGCAGATTTCGGGTGGATAGCATACTTTATCCCCAACCGCAAACCCCCCTAGAACATAGACGCCGTCTATCAGAATTTTTCTTCTGGATGTTCTGGTATGAACCAAGTTCCTTCTGAACTTGGGCCCAGAATGTGCACAGATCTTTAATGATAACATCCACCCCACTGTGATCAACGTTAGCACTGGAAAATGACGCATGCCAAGGTGAAAACCATAATTACAGTAAAATTTTTTGAGGTCCCAGACGAGCTACTATCCTGATTGTTAATGGCAAATTCAACCAACAGTAAAGTATTTTACCCAGTCTACCTGCTGATCAGATACATAACACAGAGTTTTTGTGTTACCATTTTTATTTACCCTCTCTGTCTCTGCCCATTAGTCTCTGGGTGGAAGGCAGAAGAGAAGGACAGGGTGATACCAAGAGCCTTGCAAAGGCCGAAAACAATATTCTCTGGTAACCCATGACACTTGACAATGTGTTTGACAAAGAATTCAGCAAGTTTTTTGGACGACGGTAACCCCCTTAAAGGAACAAGATGGCACATTTGCTGAAACATCCCCCTACCACCCAAATAACTGTTTTGCCCTCCGAAGGAGGAAGGTCTGTCATAAAATCCATGGAGATGTGTGTCCACGTAATGTTCAGGGTACAGGTAAGGCATAGTTCACCAGGAGGACGAGTTCTGGGAACCTTAGCCCGAGCGCAGACTTCACTAGATGCCATATAGGCCTCAACATCACGAGGCAATGACGGCCACAAGTAATTATGAGAAATGAGCTTTTTTGTACCAGACACTCCAGGATGCCCCAATAAAACAGAATCATGAAATTCTTTTAAAACTAAATAGCCGGAACTCAGTGGGGACAAAGACCTTTTAAAATAGGACAATTAAACAGATCTCATATCCTGGTGGGACTTATCTAGTGGCTAAATCAGAGGAAATAGCTGAGACAATAGTCTCCTTGGGCAATATAGGGGCCGTATTCCTCCTGGGGTGCGTGGGTGGCACAGAAGCTTCTAGATAGAGCATCAGCCTTCACATCAGTATTGCCCGTATTTGGGAGGGAGATATCTGTCAACACACCGTTGTCCCCACCTGACTAATCCCCTGAATTCCATCAAACACTGGGTTATGTTTCTGAAGCCACGGCAGCCCCAAAACCACATCAGCGGCAGCCCCTTCATGATAAATAGAATACACTTTTCAATATGTATGGATCCGACCACCATCTCCAGCTCAGGGGTACAATGTTGGATTGTGCCCCGAGCTAGTGGAGTGGAGTCAATAGCCACAACCCGTAGATAATCAGATAGCGGTATCCAAAGTAGGCCTAGATGTTTGACGAAAGACGCATCAACAAAATTAGAAGCTGATCCAGAAATCCACAAACGCACTCCCAGAACTAGACAGCGACAAGTATGAAATCTTAACTGGTGCAGCAATTCTTTGGATACAATAGGAAATACCTCTCGCCTAGGTGATCTTCCGCCCAAACACCTAGGTGCTGGAGTTTTCCCGGCCTGGTCTTCCTCTTGGAGCACTCTCTGATTTCCCTGTCCATCTTCTCCACATTTTAAAGCATAAACCTGGATATGATTGGAAAGTCCTACGGGCCCTAGCAGGGAGTGACAGAAAAAGCCTCCACTTGCATGGGCTCCTCTGGGTTTTATATCGGGAACCGTGGGCGTAGGGGTGACTGTGGAGTGAACCACCAGGGTGGTAGCCTTCTCTCGACGTCTCTCCCTAAAACGTCTGTCCAGACAAACGGCTAATGCCATAGCCTCATGTAAAGTACAGGTGGTAGGGGAAGCCACCAATAAATCCTTCACATGGTCAGCTAATCCTAATCTAAATTGACATCTAAGAGCTGGGTCGTTCCACCCAGACGGAACACACCAGCGCTAAAATTTGGAGCAATACTCCTCCACAGTCTTTTTACCCTGCCTCAAGGTGTTCAGCTGAGCCTCGGCCACAGCTTCCCTATCCGGGTCATCAAAAAGTACCCCTTAAGGCGGCAAAGAACCTGCCCACAGAAGACAGTTCCGGTGACTCAGGCGGTAACGAGAATGCCCAATACTAGGGGGTCCCTGAAGTAGGGACATAACATTTCCCACCCTTTGCTCCTCATACCCCGAGGTACGTGGGCAGAGCTTAAAATAAGGGCAACATCCCTCTCTAAATGCCACAAAGGCCTTCCTGTTGCCAGAGAACCTTTCAGGCAACTGGATAGGAGGCTCCACAGGAGGGGAAGGTAGTGCAGGGATACTCTGTCTTGGGGTAGACTCCTGCTGTTCTATTCTCAGCGCCAGATCCTGGACTAGCTGGGTTAGCCCCTGCATCTGCTCTACCAGAGCTGTCATGGGGTTCATAGTGAGGGTAGAGCAGTAACTTTTGTCCTGTGAAAATTTCACGTCAAGGGAGGTACAGTGAGCCCTGACTGGAACCCAGCCCACTGTCCCTGCCTACTTGATGTGCTGCCCTAGGCGGCAGACGGCAACTGGGCGACAGTCCCTATGCTGCTAAAGTGCTGGGGCTATCAGGAGGAAGAACAGTTCGGGTAAATAACAAATCCGGAACGCCAAAGCCACAAATCAGAACCAGAGGGATAAACGTAAACAAGCCAAGGTCAAACACGAACGGGTGCGAGGTACAAAATCAGAAGACAAGCCGGGGTCAGGGGAACAAGCCGAGGTCAGGTACACGGTTAAGCAAAACACAATCTAAAGCGCAAGTAACACAAGGCAGCCAGGAAATTTCACAGGCACAGCACTCAGCTAGCAGGGAGTTTAAATATGTTTCCTGGATACCGTGGCTGTAGCTGATTGGAGCATTGGCTGGTGCGACACGCCCCCTGTCCAGAGTGGCTGGACTTCTGTCACTCACACAGCTCCCAGTAGACTGTCTATCAGGGTGGGGTTGCTGATCAGCTGCTGCAGACTCTTGCTCCCTGCAAGCCGAGCACTGCCCAGCCCTGACACAATTCTTTTGTTTTCCCCATGACTCACAATCCAGAAATGTCAGTGGCTGGATGAAAGATGCAAGAGTCTGTCTGGATCCCTGAAACTCACTCAGCTTTTATGCGTAAACACTGACTACAAGCAAACAGGTCACAGGTGAGGATGTTACCTTTAGAAGCCATTCAAATCCATTTGTGTCAACTTCTGTGCATGTTATCAGCCAAAATTACAAGGGTTTTGTAAACTTTTTATCAGGGTTTATTTGGATGTTTTTTGATTGACACTAGATTTAAAAAGAGAAAACACAGTGTTTGACAATAAATGGCTTTACCCAACCACTAACCATGAGTGGAAAAAAAGTTTTTTTTGCTGTCATTCATATTCTCTGGGAAAAAAAACCAAGAAGCAAAAATTCTGCCGGGGGATGTAAACTTTTGAGCACAACTGTATGTCATGTGACTTTTTTGTGTTACAAGTTCTCAGGTTGAATAATTGTCACTAGGGGAGACATGTATGATCGGGTTTTCCACCCTTTGTCCGGCAAAAAATGCGCCTAAGTGAGCCGGCTACGATGTCTAATGCACCTAATGAATGTATGGGTGCATGTTCGTAAAGACTCGACACTTTCTAATGTGCCTAACTTTCTGGGGCGTTCGGGGCGTGGCACACCACACTCTTAATATTAGGCACACAAATGAATGTGGTTTGGCAAAACTAGACCCAATTACTGCTCGAACAGGCAGACATATTTCAATGTCCCATATTTCTCAACTTAGACCAGTACAATAATAAAAAGAGATTTATGATAATTATCAAACTTTATAAAATGAAATTATTTAAATTTAATAAAAAATGTTACCACATAAAATTAATATAAAAATATTTAACATCCCCAAAATATAAAAATATCCCCAAAAAACTGTTTTTAAAATTAAAAAAATCAAAAACTTTTTTTACATTAAAAAACCCCACTGATGTTGTTCAGAATTTAAATTTTTAAATTTTTTACTCATCAAATTTTAAAATTAAATTTTTGTGTTTTTAACCTTTATTCTACTACAGCAAGAGCCAGCACCCCCCCAGTCTTACGGGGGCCCTTTTCACCAAGCAAGTCGTACCTAGTTTCTATTCACGAATGCTATTTTAAGATTTTTTCTTTTTTTTTCCAATTCAAAAATGTTTATTGACAAGGCAGGGATACAGGTACAAACAAAAAGCAAGGTTATAAAAATCCAAACCAATACGAGGAAAAAGTATTTAACATTCACACAGTTTTACCAACTTCCGGAGTGAAAAGAAAAAACACAAGGGGAAGAGAGGGGGGGATAAAAGGGGAGGAAGGGAAAATGGGAAAGAGAGAGAAGAGAAAAAAAAAAAGGGGGGGGTAGGAAAAGGGAGGGAAAAGGGGGGGGAAACAGAAAAACATCTTATTTTAGGGAAAAAAATGGAAAGAGAGCAGGCATTTTCAGTCCTAAGGACCAGCATCCCGGGATCCTCGGGACTCCCCAAGGGAATGAGCCAAACACCCTCTCATGAGGGTAAAAAAATACTAATTACCGGGGGATTGAAGGTTTGAGTGGCATCCTTTTGGGTTTGCGCCCAATTTAATAGTTTATTGTTTTTTGGCGATTACGTTGGCAATGACATCGATCGATAGCGGGGCCACCATCGGTAAGGTTTTTCGATAGTCATCACCGTTGGCCCATTAAAGTCAGGGGAAGCAAAAACCCCTTATTCTTACACCCAAAAGGGCTGGAAAAGCTGGAATTAACCGCCCCAAAACATAAATTTTGGAAACTGCACATCTTACACAACATTAGGCTAAAAAGCCCAGAAAAAAATCACACACCATTCACTCCCTGTCTTGTCCACAGCATGCCCCAAAAACCCTGATCACCCACAAATTAAAAGTCCCAGAAGGCAGTATGAAAATGCCCATCATTTTACTTGAACGGGACATTGAATATCCCCTGTCCGGAACGCAGCATGAGCCCCAAACCTGATGACCCCACTTTTAAAAAAGTGCCGGAAAAATTATTTTTAAACCCCATTTTAGAAAAAAAACTGGACATTGATATCCCTGTCCGGGGGGCCACAGCATGAGCCCCAAACCCGCAACCCCCCACTTTAAAAAGTCCCCGGAAAAAGGATCTTTAAAAACACCATTTTATTTCCTGGACATTGACAAAAACCCGTCCGGGGCCACGCATGAGCCCCAAACCTGCATCCCCCCAAATTTAAAAAAATGCGGAAAAAAGGAGTTTTTCAACCACCATTTTATTTTTCACGGACTTACAACTGCCCTGGGCCACAGCTAGCCCCAAACCCCGATGACCCCCAAAAAAATCCCGGGGAAAAAGGAGTCTTTCAACCCCCATTTTAGTTTCACTGGAATTTGAAAATACCTGCCCGGGGCCACAGCATGAGCCCCAAACCTGCTGCCCCCACATTTAAAAAGGCCGA
>JAODAL010019950.1:0-70669 GCA_025379985.1 Phyllomedusa bahiana | reverse complement strand
GCTGCAGGGGGACCCCACACTGGATTTCAGATAAATACCCCAAAAAATTAAAAATTAGAACAAAAAGGAAACAGTTCTGTGACAAGCTGGGGAACCCCCCCAAAAATTGCTATTTTAAAAATCAATTCTTAGTAAAAAGCTATCACCCGCGGCAGCCCCTTCCCTGATCATACAGTGAGGGGGGTTTTTGTGAGCCCCAAAGCGTCGCCCCCCCGGGCTTATATAGGGGCGGTGGACTGTGTTGAGCGATTTTTTTCGACAAAGTAAAAATCGGAAATTTTTTTTATGGTGATCGAAATTTCCAGATTTGCGAAAAATTAAAGGTTTAAAAATTTCTGTGAAAATCATCTTTTTAAAAGATCGGCTTTTTCCCCGTTCCTGTAATTTTTGGGGCCAGCAAATGAGGATTCAAAATACGCGGGGGTGGTGTGGTGCGACGTCTTGACGGGGATGTGTTGGTTGGGGATTGGCTGGAAAAATCACAGGGACCTCGTTTTACATAGAAAGCGTTTCCTGTTTCGGGTCCCCAGTGTCTCTCAGGTCTCTTTGGGATAGGACCTGCGTTTCCCCTGCCTGGGGGCCCAAACGCTCCCCCCCAAAAATTAGTCTATTTCTGCACAGAGAAACCTCTACTATTAGCTGTGTTCCTTTTAAAAATTTTAGTTAGATTAGAGATTTGAACTTTTTTATGTAGTTAGCTAGAGAATTTTAAAAGCAGCATTTTAAACGCTGAAATTTTCAGCGGGGGGGGGGGAGGGGGGGGGCCCCCGCGGGGGAACACAGAAAAGCTCTATCTAAAAAAAACCCTGAATAAATTTCCCCAAGGGACTTAGTTTTGACTTTGTGGTGGAATATTTTTTATTAACATTTTTGCTTTTGAAATTTTCTGGTTATTGGGCACCCTGAATTTTATTTTGGGAAATAAAAAATTTTTTCTAGAAAACTGCAGGTTTCTTTTGTTAGCTGCAAAACCCCCACTTTTATTATCAGTTTTCTTTTTCAGATAGGTGTTCAATTTTACCATTACCCCTGGGGACTGTTGATAAAATCCACTTGCCTTAAAATTTTAAAAAAGAGCAATTTTTTTTTTGTCGACAGGTTGTTTTTTTTGGCCAAAAAAATTCCCAGGGGTAAGGGAAAACCCATCCAGTTAGGGTTTTTTTTTGACTTTTGCGCCCCCGCACTGTTCATTGACGTAGATCTTCGTAAATTTTAAAACAGGAAATTCTATTTTCACCACAGGTAAATTTGAAAGGTGCAAAAAATTTTTCGTTTTTTATATAAAAAACATAAAAAGTTACGTGTTTTTTGAATTTTCCCGCCCCACCCCTGTTCATTGAGGCAGCATCCTACAAATCTTAAAACAACCCAATTCTATATTCCCCCAAAGGTAAATTTTGGAAAGGTGAAAAAAATTTTACCTTTTATTATATCAAAAAAAAAAACCGTTAGTGTTTTTTGGGAATTTTGCCCCCACCAGCATTTTCCTTTGGACGCAGCAAACTACGAAAAAAAAATTTTTTTTAAAAACAGCAATTCTTATTTCCCCCAAAGGTAAATTTTGAAAGGTGCAAAAAATCCCGGTTTGATTTATCGAAAACATAAGGGGTTACGGGGTTTTTTTGGGACTTTTGCGCACCAGCACTGTTAATTGAGCGGGCATTTTTCGTAAATCTTAAAACAGAAAATTCTATTTTCCCACCACAGGTGAATTGAAAAGGTGCTCAAAAAATCCCTTTTTAATTATATAAAAACATAACAGTTACGTGTTTTTTGATTTTTTGCGCCCCCGCACTGTTCATTGACGGAGCATCTATGTAAACCCTTAAAACGCAATTCTATATTAAAACAGGTGAAATGAAAGGTGCAAAAAATCGGGTTTATTATATCAAAAACAAAACCCCGGGGGTTTATTTGTTTTTTGCCCTTTTGCGCACCCGGGCACTTTTCTTTGGGACGCGCATTTTTAAATCTTAAAACAGCAATTTATTTTTCACCACAGGTGAATTAAAAGGGTTTGAAAAAAATTTTAACGTTTATTATATCAAAACATAACAGTTACGTGTTTTTAAACTTTGCGCCCCCCAAAGCACTGTTCATTGACGCAGCATCTACGAAAATTTTAAAAAACAGAAATTTTCAAATATTCCCCAGGGGGTGAAATTGGGAAAGGTGCAAAAAAATTACCTTTTATTATATAAAAAACATAACAGTTACGTTTTTTTTGGACTTTTTGGCCACCCAGCCCCTTTTTCATTGACGCAAGCATCTACGTAAATCTTAAAACAGAAAACTATATTCACCACGGGGTGAATTGAAAGGTGCAAAAAAATCCCGTTTATTATATCAAAACGTAACGTTAGGGGTTTTTTGATTTTTCGCCCCCAGAAATTTTTCATTGCCCGCAGCATTACGTAAATTTTTAAAACAGCAAATTCTATATTCCCCAAGGGGGAAAAATTAAAAGGTGCAAAAAAATACCATTTTTTTCCCAAAAACATAAAAGATACGTGTTTTTGGACTTTTCCCCCAGTCCGATTTGGATAGACCCCTTGCATTTAAAAATTTGAATCCAGCAATTTTTTTTTGTTTGAGGGTTTTTCCGAATACTGTAAATTTTGCCTCTTTTAATAAAAGACTTTCCAAAACTATTCCAAAACCTTCCAAATTTTTTATTTTCGGAAATGGAGCAAAAGGCGGGGTGGAAAGGGCGGGGGCAAAGAGGGGGGTACCCACATGGGGGTTTAGAGGTACGAGAGAAGGTGCCCCTTCCAGGTTTGGGGGAAAAACCCCTTATGCCAGGGATGCGGTTTTTTAATTTTTTTTTTTTTTTTTTTTTTTTGGCAGGAGGTCAGGCCTGTCACGTGGGTCGGGCCCCCTTTGTAAAATTAAAGTAACGATCATCGTCCCCCAATCTGTCCTTCAGGGTTAATGAAAACCTGCATCTAGCGGGCCCTTTCCCTCCTGCCCTGCAGTCACGGCCAAAAATTTGTCGTCCATCAGTTCACGCCCCCCGGGGCCCAAAATTGAAGAAACCCCAAATGTAAAATCGTGTACCCCCCCACTGTGGATAATTTTTTCCTTTGCCCTGAAGCCCTCTTGTTTTGACAAAGTGCGGTTGGGGTCAAAAGGGTTTTAAAAAGATAAAGGGATGATTTAGTTGCTCTGCGCCCATTTTACTGTTTTCCCCATAGAAAAGGGTAAAGGAAGTGGGTAAATCGGGCAAAAACCCCGGGGGGGTCGGAATCGCCTTGAAAGGGGCCCCTTGCTTGTAGCCGCGCTTCTGGATGCAAAAAGTCGGGAAAGCCCCAAAGTCACCGTTTTGGTTGTTTGAGGGTTTGATGACGACATTGCGGATCCTTCCTGGTCTTTTCCCCCAAAATTTTTGCTTGCGAGGGGTTTCATCAGTGGACGAGGGGGGGAAGACGAGGGGGTTTAGTGCCAAATAGGGTCCGCCAAAAAAAAGGGGGGGGGGCCCCCCCCCGGTTCGCAGAAGTCCGCTGATAGGGTTTTCCGCCAGCCACAGTCAGCGCAAAACCTCGCTCCTCCCCTTATCCCCGTCAAAGGGGTCCGGGAAACCCCCTCTAAAAGCCGGGGCCCTTCTTTGAGAAGCTCTGATTCCCCCAGCGATGTCATTTTCCCGCCTTTCCCGGGGAAAACGCAAAAGTATAGGCAAAAAACCCTTTAAATTGGTTAACCCCCAAAAATGTCTATTTCACGGGAAGCGAATGATGAGTTGAAATGGGGGGGAAAAATTGGGGCCAAAAAAAGGCCACCCCAAAAAGGCAGGGCCCCCCCAACCCCAAACTGTCCCCCTCTGTCCCCGGGCCCCCTCCTCCCCCCGCCCCACCAAAGCCTTCCTAAATTTCTCCCCCCCCAACCCCCCCCTCAGAGTCATGATCAGGGATCAGCCTCCGCTTCGCCTCCACTGTCCCCCGGTACCCCCCAAGAAACCCCCAAGGCCCCCCCTTTTTCCTCCCCTTCCCCTTCCCCCCCTTTTGGACAAACCTGCCGCCGTACAGTGGCCTTTTAGCGCCGGCCTTCTGTTTCCCGGGTTTTGGGGGGAAGAAGCCCCCACTTTAACCCAAAAACCCATCCCAAAGCCAAAGCTGAATGTCGGCTTTGGGGCCAGGTTTTTGGGGCCCTTTGGGAAAATGTTCCCCTTTTCCCGGGTTGGGGGGACACGAGGGGTTTCCGCCACGTCGGGCCCTCGTTGCCCCAATCCCCAGTTTGCCCAGCGGGATTTTTTTCCCGGGAAAACCCGTCCCTGCCCTGGCCCAGCCACTGTCATCTAAAATTTCAACGCGTTTCTGCATCTGTCCCCCGGGAAAAAAGTCCTTTCCCCACCACCGCCCACATGGATAGTAACCCAGGGCCCAAGGGCCCGCTATATCTCTGTGACGGGCTCATTTTTTGGGTGGGGTTGGGTGGTTGTCTGGGGTGCGGTGGTCCCCGGCTCGGCGCAAGCTCTTAAAAAACCGAAGGGAGGGTGCGGGGCTTTTTCCCCCCCAAAGGGTCCTTTGGTTTGGCTTTCACGTGCCCAGGGGACCCCAGGGCCGTGTTGAAAAATTGCCTTGGGGGGACCGCCCAAACCACACGGTCGGGAGCTGGGGGAACGGCTTAAGCAACGGGGGGGACCGGGAGCGCTGGCTGGGTGACAAAAACCCTTGGGGCCAGGAAAGGGGGTGGTGTCCCGGAAAACGGGGCAAAATTCTGCTGGCCGACCTTTAAAGATCGGTAGGTGGAGAAATTTCCCTTCCCTGGCACATGTCTGAACCTTGCGTCCAAAAAATTTCTAAAGAGCTCCCCGAGTCTGGACTGCCTGTGGGGGAAGGTTTGAGGTCTGAGTTCCCCTTTTTTCCGCCGTTCGAAACCCGGGTTTTCGCCCCGGGGCCTGGCTGCGTTGCGCATCAGCTCGGCCCCCCCCGTCAACCGTTCATTGTTGGGGGAACACGGGGGAAATTTCCCAAACCCCCCACTTTGCTGCAGCGATTGTGGCAGCAGCCCCAATGCCATTAGCAGTACAAAAGTGACACATGGCCTAAACAAGCAGCGGAAAAGGACCTCGGGGTTTTTGAACCCCCGGGAGAGTGGGGGGCAGGTGAAAGGTTTGGGCACCATCCTTGCCAGTTTTGAAAAAGGCCACCAAAAATGGTCAGTGCGGACGGATCCCCTTGTCAGCATGACCCGGGGTGGGGGATCTTTTTTTGGGAACGTTTCGTTGGACACTCTGAAAAAACGGTCCCGCCAGCGACGGAGGGGGGGAGAGGGAAACAAAAGATGGGGGACACGGAGCCTTTTCTCTCCGTAAAATTTCCACAAGGCCCGACAGTTTCAAAATTTAATCGGTTTTTTCCCATTAGGGAAGGGTTCGGGGTCCAGGCTAGTGAAAAGGTGGGCATCAGCTTCAGGGTGCATATTTTCAGGAAAAAAAAGGGGGCTGTGTTAAAGCTGTGCCGGGGCAGGGGGAGGAGGAGGAGGGAGGAAATTTCCTGGGCCCAACCCGATGTTTCCCGGGCTTTCCCTGCCTTGGAAAGAGGTTGGGGGCAAAATTTGAGGCGGAGGAGGAAGATGAGGAAAAACCCATTTTTGCAAAGTCCCCCCTCGCCCCAGAGGTTTGGGGAAATCAAGGTCCATCTCTCACATGAGTGCTTGGTGCTCCATTTCCCCCAACATGATTCCCCATTAAACCCCCATAAAAAATGAAAAAACATTTAAATGGGGGGCCCAAACCCTCCTGGACCCCCGGGGTTCAAAAAAAAAATTTCAGAAACTTTTTTTCACCCCCCCAAAAATTGAGAGTAAAATCCCGGGAAAAATGGGACCTTGCTGTTTTTTCAATGGAGAAATCTGTTGCGTCTGCTTCACTTTCCCCCAAAAAGGGTCACGGGGGAAAAAAAATCAGGGGGCGTGACGGCAGTAGAGTGCCAAGTAGGCGTAGCGGGCCGCGCGGGGCAAGGGGCAAAAAGCCTTTTGGGGCCCTCGGGCCCCAATCTTTTTTTACCACCTCACCAAGGGCATGAAATTGCGGGGCCCCCAACATAAAACACAGGATCAGCTTAAGTCAGGTGCAGGGACTTTCGGGCGTCTAAAAACCGATTTTTTTTTGCGGGGTGTTTCCGGCCCCCGAATAGATTTCTGGGTACCCAAAAGGGGACGAATGGCCCGAGTGGCTCGTCACGCCATAGGGTGTTGTCCTCCCCAGCAGCCGCGTTTATCTGAGCGGCCCTTTTAAAAGCACGGTGGAGGGGTCATTAAAGACAAACGCACCCGGGGCTTTCCACAGAAAATGTGGACGTTTGATTTTTCATAAAGGGGTTTTCCAGGCATGGATCTCTGATGATGTTTTTGGCCCCCCAAAATTTGCCGAGGTCCCCGGGTTTTAGTTGCCAGTTTTACTTCAAATTCCTTTTAAAACAGAAATGGCCCTTTTTAAAAAATTTTTTTTTAAAATGTCATTTCTTTACTGCAATTTTTATTTTTCTTTTCCCAACAGTTCATTTTGCGGGTTTTTGCTGTGAGGGAGACTGTAAAAGACAGAAAGGTTTAAGGGCAACACCGTATTCCATTTACTCCTTTTTGATTTCAAAGGGGGCATTTCCCCCTCAAAATTTTTTAATAGTGGCTAGAAGTTTATATTTATAATTTTTTTTGGTATGGGGGCTTTTGAGATACAGCTATAATTATGATTCCCTTTTGGGAAAAGAAAATGGTTCTAAAATGGCATTTTTTTTTCCCCCACCCAAATTTTTTAAAAGTGGTGGGGGAAGTCATATTTATAATTTTTTGGGGTCATGTAGCTGTTTAGGTTTCGCAATTTAAACATGGTCCTTTGTAACAGAAATGTGGCTTCTAAGTTGGGCATTTCTCCCTACAATTTTTAACAGTGGCTGAGAAAATCCCTTTTTTTTTAATTTTTTGGGGCATTTCTGGGTTTGAAAAGCAGGGAAAAACTACAGGGGCCTATTATAAAAAAAAAGTTTTTTCAAAAATTGACCAAAAATGGCCCCAAGGGTCATGCTTTGAATTTTTTGGGGGATTTTTTTTTTTTTTTTTCTGTGCATTTCAAACTTTACTAAAGGTCCTATTCTAAAAAATGTTGTTTTTTTAACAGACATTTTTTTTTTCACTAAATTTTCAAGGGGGGGTAAAAGGGGGATGGTGTGTCAGAAACAGGAATAGGGGAAGGGCAATGTTAATGGACCATATTGGGAAAATGACTTGTTTTTGCAAAATTTTTTAAAATAAACTATCAATCCCTGTATTTAGACAACCCCATTTTAAAACAATTTAAAAAAAAAAGGGAAAAAAGCATGGTGGGATTCATCTATTTTAAAAAAAGTTCTAGAATTAAATACTTTAAAAAAAACTTGGATTGGGACAAAAAAGCTGTTAAAAAAATTCCTCTGAATTGTACAAGGGGGGTAAGGGGAAAAATTTACCGATGTAGGTTATTCGGGGGACATGGGTATGGGGGCACGGACAGAGAACAAAGTCGAGACCATTTCCCCCAGGAAAGTTGAGTAAAAAAGAGAAAAAAAATGCCAAGATAAAGGGGGCCCCTGGGTGTAACGGAGCGTTAACCAAACCCGTATTTTTTCCAAAATTTAAACTCAAATTTGGGCCCCCCACTCATACGGAGGGGCAAGGGGCTACCCCGGTATTGACTGGGGTACAAGGGGGCTGGATTTCACACTTCCGCCCTTCCCCCACTCTGCTTCAGCACGACCCGTTTTTTGTTGCTGCGCTCAGGGCATTTTAACCCGGTGTTTAATAGGGTGCGGGGCGCCAGCCGGGGGTTTTTTTTACCCCAAACCCCCTGTAACTCCCGGCCCCGGGTCATGCTGTGGCCCAGGAAAAGGTTTTAGTCAATGTCCCCGTTTTAACTAAAATTTTTGGTTGTAAGACTCCTTTTTTTCCCGGGACTTTTTAAATGGGGGGTTTATTTCAGGTTTTTGGGGGTCTTGCTGTGGCCCGGACAGGTATGTCAATGTCCCGTGAAATTTAAAAAGGTGGTTGAAAGGGGGGGGGGGGCTCCTTTTTTTTTTTTTCCCGGGAAATTTTTAAATGTGGGGGGGCCCCTGCAGGTTTGGGGCTCATGCTGTGGACCAGGCAGGTAAAATTTGTTGTCCAGGGGAAACTAAAAATGGTGGTTGAAAAAAATCCTTTTTTCCCGGCCCCTTTTTAAAATGTGGGGGTTTATGAAAGGGTTTTGGGGTCATGCTATGGGCCCAAAGGGCCGGGATAGTCAATGCCGTGAAACAAAAAGGTGGTGGGAAAAACTCCTTTTTTGGGGGGGGGCACTTTTTAAATGTGGGGGTAAGCAGGTTTTTGGGGGCATGCTGCGGGTTTAAGGGGCAGGGATATTCAATATCCAGGGTTAAGTAACATGATGGTTTTAAATCATACTGCCCTTTTGGCACTTTTTAATTTGTGGGGGGATGAAAGGTTTTAAAGGGGCGGCTGTGGGGACAAAGACAGGGATAGTAAATGGTCTGTGACTTTTTTTTTTTCTTTTGCTTTTATAAAAAAAGTTTTGTTGCCCCAAAAAGTGTAGCTCGAACCAAATTTGACTGTTGTGGATGTTAATTTCAGCTTTCCAGCCTTGTTTGGGGTAATAATGAAGGTTTTTGTTGCTCTCCCATGGGACTTGAATGGTCATCGCGCAAAAACGTTTGCTCACCTATCGAAAAACCCTTATCGATAGGGGCCGGGGACTATGGGAACTATCGACCCGATTCTCGGAACCCAACGCAATCGCTCCCAAACATTTGCGGTGACTCCCACAAAATTTCCCGCCGGTCTCTGTTTGGGCTTCATTTTCTGCACATGTCATGCAGGCCCTATGCCCTTTTTCCCTTTCCCCAGGTGCTTTCCCCCAATTTTTGGCGCCCATGTGCTAAAGCCATTTTATCAATAAAAAAGCACACTTCGTTCACCCGAATTTCCCCAAAGTTCGACTTCGTTCCGGAACCCCAAAAGGTTTTCCTGAAATTCAAAAAGGGAATTTCCCCACTTGTTAAATTGATTGGCCCTTTCTCTAGTGCCAAAAATCTTAAGGGGGAAAAGTCGCCATTTCTTGTAAATGCGCATGTATTTTTGAAAAAAGGCCCCCGGGGGCCCAACGGGACCAGGGTACTGCCCTTTTTAGACCCCGGGCCCCCCCTTTCAAATAGCCGGGCCCCCCAAAACCCAAAAAAAATTCCCCTTATGGACAAAGAGATTTAAAATTAGCAGCAAGAAATAAAAACAAGATTTTTTTAAAATAGTCTTTTCCAGTGCTTGACCCCAAAACCCCCTGCAAAAGTGACCTATTAAACACTCAATAAAAGTAGCCGAATAAAAGGGGGTTTTTAAAAAAATTTTTTTTGGGGAATAGGCCCTGGGATTTTTGCTTGTTTTTTTGACAGAGCAGGGCCCCCAAAAATTCGAAACATGCCCTTTTTGGGGGGAAATGTTAAACAATTATAAAGAACAAATTGGCCTGTTAAAAAAACCATTTTTTTTTACAATGGGGGTTCTGTAGCATAGCGGGGTTTTTTTGCCCAGAACCATGACACCCAAAATTGGGAAAAATGACCTCTCGCCCACTTTTAAAAAATTGGGGGGGAAGAAATGCCACTTAAAAACCACATTTCGGTCCCAAAAAGGGTTCCCTAATTTAAGTGTTTTTCACCCCCCTTTGGACCCCCAAAAAAAATTTGAAAGGGCTTACAATTTTCATAAAGAAATAAAACAATTGGGGGAATTTAAAGGTTTTTTCATAAAAACTTTTTTACTTTTCCTTTTCAGTTTTCCCTAACCGCAAAACCGGGAAAATTTGCCCTTTGGGGGGCCCTTGCAGAAAAAAAATTGCAGTTAAAAATGAAAATTTTTTGTAAAAAAATTTTTCAAGGGGAAACCTTTTCCCTTTTTGAAAGGAATGTGAAAAATTGGTTTGGAAAACAAAACCGGTAAACCTCGGGAAAAAGGGGGGGCCACAACTTCTTTAAAAGATCCACACTGATATCTCTTGATGAAAGTCAAAAAAATCCAATTTTTTGGGGGGAATCCCGGGAAATTGCTTTTGGGTCTGTGCCTGAGTTGCCCCTCAGATTGGGACGAGGGCCGGGGGGGGCCGGGGAAAGCACCTCAATGGCATGACGAGAAAGGGCCCCGGGCCCTTTCCCCTTTTTCAATTTTAGATCCCCGGGAAGTCGTTTTGGGGTCCGGAAATACCCAAAAAAAAATCGTTGTTGAGATCCCAGATAGTCTTGGAAAACCCCGATCAAAAGGGCCAGTCTCTGTGTGTTGATTTTTTTCCCCCTGCATGCAGGATTTGGGTGAACGGTAAATAAGGATGCCATAGGTCACCCATTAGGCTTCTGCCACAATGCCTGCCACTGCTGCTACAGCTACTTGGCACTCTAATGCTGTCACGTTGCTGATTTTTGGGTTCCACCGAAAACCTTAGCCCGTGAAAGCGTTTGAAACGTTTGTCTCTATTGATCAAGAGAAAGGGTCTCTTTTTCCCTGCATTCGACTGTCTATTTGTGTGGGTGGAAGGAAAGTGGTGAGTTTTGCTTTGTAACGGGGATCAAGGAGAGTGGCGACCCAGTAACTGTTGTTAATTTTGATGGCCTTAATACGTGGATCATGTTGGAGGAAATGGAGCATCCAAGCACTCATGTGAGAGATGGAGCCTGGATTTCCCAAGCCTCGAGGTCGAGGGGCACTAAACACATCTTCCTCGTCTTCCACCTCTGCCTTTAATTCGTGCCAACTTCTTTCCAAGGCAGGGATATTGGTATCATTGGTGTCCAGCCATGCCTCTTCCTCCTCCTCCGCTTCCTCCTCCTCAGCATCAACACAGCCCTGACTTGTCTCAGATGATGTACCCTGAGATCTGAGGCGTCACCTTGCACCAGCCCTGGACACCAAACCAATGCCTAACGAGGACCTATAAAGTTGTGAAACTGTCGGGCCTTCTTGATATGACGGAGAGGAAGACTCTGTGTCCGCCTCCTTCTCCGTCTCTGGTGGGACCTGCTGTTTCAAGTGTCCAACACTTGTTCCAGAACTAATATCACCACGATAGTCATGCTGACAAAGGCATTGTCCTCATTAACCATTTTGGTGGCTTCTTCAAAACTCACAAGGAGGGTTGCATGCCCTTTCCCCTTTATCCCACTCTGGGTGGTTTCAAAACCCGGGGTTCCGTCCCCCGCTTTTTTTTCCCACCTTTCGTCATTTCCCATACTGCGTAATGCCATTACCTGCGCCACAATTGCTGAGCATTTTTAGGGGGTTTTTCCATGTGTTGCCAGGGTTAACAATGAGAGGGTTGCCCGGGAATCCAAATGACGTTTGTAACACAGCCACCGGGGATGAAGCGGGATTTTGAACGGCTAAAGGTGAGCTCAGCCTTTTCGGGGCTTCCTCACGGCCCCAATCCCCGGGGTTAGGGGCCTTTTAAAAATTGGTTTGGGAGACAATTTCATGCCCGTGTGGAAAGCAAGGATGTGCTCCAGCTAGAAGGGGAAAAATTTCTAAAAAAATTCCCTTTCGCCGATTTCGCCGAATTTTCCCAAACCCAAAAATTTTTTGGGAAATTTTTTTGCGAAAAAACTTAAAAAACAGCAAAAACCGGGAATGCAGAGACCGAAGGGTTTGTGAAAAATTGTCCATGCTAAAATATGCTTTTAAGGGACCCAATTTTTGGTCTTCATACAAGGCTTTTGTTTTAAAGTTTTTAAAATGCACATAAACAGCCGCCGCCCATAAATGGGCTTCACTTTCTTTTCCCTGGGCATTTACAGGATCAGAACTGGACCAAAAAAGAGAGGGGGCCCACAGCCTGACAAGGTAACGTCAGCGCCACTTGAAAGAACCAAAGCGGAGGGCCAAGATCCTACTATAACTCAAACAGCGTACCCTTTTTAACCAACCGAAAACAATGTTTCCACAGAAATGACAAAACCCTTTGTCTGTTAAACGCTGATAAATGGGGAAACCCCCCCCCCCCCCCCCGAAAAGGGGGAAGAGGGGGTTGGCAGAAATTTTTTTTTGATTTTCATTTGCCCTTTTTTTCATCCCGCAGTGCCAATTTCAATCGGTCAATAATCCCCCATTTTTTCCAAAACCCAAAAAAACAAATAGTAAAAAAATACCCCAAAACAGAGATGACCATAAAGGGAAAATTTGCATGTTTTTCTGTGTCCACCCCGGCTTTTGGCTATTTAAATTCCACCCAACAATACTGACCCTTTTTCTTTCCCTTTCTGAAAGATAAAAAGAAGGGAAAAAAAAAATTTTTGGGAAATGCCAAAAATTTTTGGAGGGGGAAAAAAAAGCATTAGGAAACCACATGGTGTTCCAGTGAGAAACACCATTTTGGAAAGCAAAAGAGTGGGCCAAAAGGGTGGGCAAAAATGAAAAATTTCGGGGTTGGAAAGAAAACATCAAGCCCCACAGAGTGGCAGAATGACACAGTTTTTAGGGGGCAGCCACATCAAGGGGCCCCCAAGTGGCACAAAAAAAGCATTTTGGAGGTGACGGCAGCAGCAACAGCATGAGGCAAAAGGTGCACAAATTTTAAAAACCCGGGGTGGCAGCAACATCCCGAGCCCACAAAAGTGGCACAATGACACCTGTGGGGGGTGAAGGCATCAACAAACAAACGTAACCCTCAAAAGTTGGGACAATGACAAATTTTTGGAGGGGGCAGAACATCCCGGGGCCCACAGAGTGGAACAAAGACACCGTGTGGGGGTGGACGCATCAACAGCGCAGCATAGGGCAAGAGTGGGGACAATTACAGAGGTTGGGGGCAGCACTTGGGAGAGCAAAAGGTCAGAGTGGGGGGACAATTCATTGTGGAGTGGATGGGGAATTTCCCGCCCCGGGGAAAGAAGGGGGAGGGGAGATGGAGCAAATGGCCGCAGATGTAGACATCAAAAGGTGGGAGCACAAAATAAAACCGGAAAGGGATATTTAGAATCCAACTCATTTCTCCAAAAATTTTGGGGAGGCGTATAGGGTCAATCTGGGGCATAAGGCATTGGTTTTGTTTGGGAAAACTTGGGCCCATCCCTTTCCGAATTTACTTTACCCAAAGGCAGTATCTTCACATTCCGGGGGACAAGCAGATTCTCCTTGGGGAACATGGCCCCCCGCCACCTGAAACTCCACTTTTGAAGCCCAAATACTACGGCACTTTTCCAGTGCAAAACCCCGCAATTTCGGCCCCCACACAACTTGGCTCCCAGAATTTCCAACGGATCTTCTACCTGGGTTGGCAGAGTGCTGTCCAAATAGGGCCCCCAAACCCCTGGTTTAGGATCTGCTCCAGTACTGCTGCGCTTCTGAGTAAAATCCCTCACTAGGGGGGTGAAAAAGCTGCTCTCGACGACTCCAAAAACTTAGGGTGCTGCTATTTAGCGCTCTGCTCCTACCCCCCACCTCCAAACACGGGCCTTTCAGTGGTACATAGCGAAGAGGAACCCCCCGGCCCAAACCCGCCAGAGTTGGGCGATGGCACACAAAGGCCGGCCAAAAGCTTTCACAGGATTTTTTTTATAGTACACAGTTTCCCTCCCTCCGGCCCCTCAAAAAGGGACCTATTTGGACCCGGGAGTGAGGGTCTAAGAGGGTGGGACCAAAAAAGGCCCTCCCTCCCCTGGGAAAGTGACATTCGGGGTCCCCAAAACTAGGGAAATCAGCAACTGCGGGGGCCCCTGCCCAAGTGAATTTTTAGGACTCCTTTTCCCCCAAACTCCCCCGAAAACTCAAAAATTTTTCTGGGTCATCCCGTCTCGTCTTCTTTATCTCCCTCTACCTCCTTTCCCGGGTGCTCCCCGTCCTCCTCCCTGTCACCTGAGAAAAAAAACCCCTCATTTTTACCAACACTGCTTTTTGGGTCCAATTTCCCTCCTCCAGTTTCAGCCCCCCCCCAGACTCAAAAGTGGCCGTGAGAATTTGGCCCCCACGGCTCCTGTCCAACGATTTTTCAGCATCTTTTTAAAGGGCAAAGAGCAGTTGGGAAAGACATTATTCCTCCCTTTGTACTGACACCGACAAATAAAGTGGCCTCTTCAAAGACCTGGCAAAAAAGGGAGGTGTCACACATGAGATACCACTGGTTTATATCAAAATTTCACCGGGAGTACTCCTGTCCCTTGCATCATCAAAAAATCTTAGGGTTCTTTCTCTGTTCATACGTCGTTCCCCAAAAAATAAGGCTGGAAAATTCCCCAAAGGGGGAAACATCGCATATCAGCCTATGTTGGGGAGGGCCCTTTTTGCCGCTTTAACTCAAGGAGGTGGCTTGCTTTGAAGAATGGAAAGAATGCATGTACAGTTTCGTGGCCCTTTTTAAAAATGCTTGCAGAAGGGTGGAAAAAAATTTTAGGGAACCTTTTTACAACCAATTGAACAATTTGGGCCCTCGGGGCCCTGGGGTTTATCCCTCCCGTTTCACGCGGACACCATGTTTCCCTTCCCTTTTCGTCATCATGGTTCCCCTTTTCAGTTTTCGCGGGGAAAGCCACACATTGATTTTTTTTTCTTTACGCGGAGCAGTTTTCCCCCCCCGTTTGACTTCTTCCCCCCAAGAAAAAAAAAGGGGTAGAAAATGGGGGGGGGGGGGGACACCACTATGCCCGCACTTGTGGTATGAAAGGAGCAGCACTTAACTTGTTTTTTCTGAGGGGGAAAGGGGGAGTAGGAGGGGGACAATTTGGGCAGGGGCATCAGTTTGACCAAAAAGTAGGGGAAAGTGGGGCCCTCTCCCCGTTTCCCAAAATTTTTTGGGTGGGGGCAGGGAAACACATTCATTCCCAGTGGGCCGTAAAGGACCCTGTACTTCCCCTGACTTTTTTTACAGCTCCACACGTCCGTGCCGCGCTGCGGTGCATCTTGGAAGAAACCGATAAGCTCAAGGACTGGTCCACCTTCTGTTCTACATAATTTTTGAAGGGTTTGGGAAAATGCCTTTTGGAAAATAAATTACGGCCTTTGGGAAATCTCCCAAACCCCGGGGCCTTTGGGGAAGCCATTAGTTCCCTGAAAGGTGCAGAGTCCACCACTTGGAAAAAGGGAGGGGCTGCAGTACCAAAACTTTTGGGCCCGGAAACCCCGGCCCACTTCTGCACCTTAGGGGGTTTGGGCCAATACTTTTTTTCTTGCAATCGCCTCTTGAAAGAACCCCCTGGCACCAGAGTGGGGGAGGGGCCGGAGCATCTGGGCTGGAAGAAGATGGGAAAAAAACAAAAAGCTCCCTTTGGCAGAGGTGAGGACCCTTTACTGGGAAAGGGATGCTTTCCACTGGGCTGCTGCTTTTCTGCGGGCGGCGGCAGGGGTGGACCCCCCATCGAGACCCCGTTTTTCCCCGTCCCTGGATGGTGACACTGAAAGTTTTGACCGCAGGACCCGGGGCCAACTTAAACCCCGGGCCCCGCCACTTTCTGCCCAAAAATTCTATAAATTTTCACATTTGGGTCATCGATTCTTAAACAAAAAAATTTACACACCACCCAATAGGGGTTATTTTTTTACTCCAACTCCGCACTTTAGTGACTAATAACTCCGCGCCCACTGAACCCCTTTGCCGCTACTTTCTTGGACCTTTTCAAGCGGGTTTTTCCCCCCTGTTGCGTTTGGCTCCCGACCTCGGGACTGCTGCCACCCTGCTGACTCACGGCCAACAAACAACTTGCTTTCGTGCCGCTGCCTGACTTTTTAAACTGACCCCCTCTTCCCCGACCTGATTATGAAGCCCTTTCTTCACCCCGGGTTCCCCCAATTTCAATTTGCTACATCGTCATCGATTTGTTTTTGGCCCCCACACGCTATTCTCCAATTAACTCCCTAATTTCCCGAGCCTGACTGCTTGTAACAAACCTCCCATGCCACTCTCCAAATCACTACTCTCCCCCCCCTACTGCAAGAAGCACGGAAATTCCCCAAACCCCTTTTGGGTGCCAAGTTAACGCTACGGTTCCCGAAAAGTTCGTCCCGCGTGAAAAATTTTCAATGGGGCCCAACCACATAGATCATCTCTGGCTGAGGGAAAACCCAACGGTACAAGGCGGGTTTTAGGAAGGTTAGGGCCGCTGACCCCCCTCCCGGGGCCCTGCCAAATAAGAGTTGTTTTTCCTTTATTCACCCACCAACTCTTTTGGGTGGGGGGTTGGGCAGATTTCACCTTTGGGGGGAAGTTTAAGAACCCGCAACCCAAACAAAAACCATTGGGTTGCTGGCCCCAACCCCACGGCCCGCTAGATTTCACGGGAATTTTTCTGGCCTCACCGAGTCACCCCTGCGTGATGTCCCCTTACTGTCTGCGACCGTCCCTGCCCCAGAAAATTGTCCACTGCCACTTGCATGTGAAGGCCTGCCCCCTCTCTGTTTGACATACTGTTTGATAAAAAATTTTAATTAACCGGGGTATAAAAAACCCGACAAACAACCAATTAAATTAGGCGAAGGGGCCAAAAAATACAGACAGCCTGATTTTTGTTCAAAATTACCGAAAATAAAAAGGTAGATTAACCTTAGTAAAAATCGTACAGAAAAACCCAATGTAAATTGGGCTAAAGACCAAAAAGAAACAGACACCCTGACTTTTTTCAAAAAAACCGCAAAATCAAATTAAATTTAAAGCCTTTTATTAATATCTACAAAAAACCAATAAATTAGGCGAAGAACCAAAAAGTCAACACCCTTACTTTTTTTCCAATTTAACGCAAAATCAAAAGTTAGATTAAGCCTTATGTAGAAATATCGTCAAAAAAAACCAGATTAAATTGGGCGTTTTAAAGGCCCAAAAAAGTAAGACCCCCTGTTTTTTTTTTCCAATTAACGCAAAAAAAGAATTTTAATTAACCCTTGTGTATAAATACGTACAAAAAACCAATGTTTTGGGCTAAAGGGGACCAAAAAGAAAAGATTTTTGCCCCAAAATATATAGGGACAAAATAAAAAAGACACCCTTATTTTAGTGAAAATTAACACACAATCCAATTTAAAATTTAAACCCTTGGGTTTAAATACACACAAACAACGAGAGAAATTAGTTATATGGGACAAAAAAAAAAAGACCCCCCTATATTTTTAGGAAAATTTAACACACAAAAAGGGGTTAAATTAAACCTGGTATTAAAATACCACAAAAACGAGATTAAATTAGGCTTATATGGACAAAATAAAAAAGACCCCCAATTTTTTTAGGCAAATTTAAACTCACAAAAAGGGTTAAATTTAGCCTTGGGGTTTAAATCACACAGAACAACCAGAGTAAATTAGGCAAAATGGGACAAATTACACCCACCCGGAAACTTGGGGGAAATACCCAACAAACTACAAATATAATAACGCGGGTTAAATAACAAGTGTGAAAATGACACAACTTTGTTAGGGTTTTCCCCCAGTCGCTGATAAAACGATTGTTTATAAGATCAGTAAAAAGCAAAACAATAGATAAAACGCTGCTGAGTAACAAGGGGCAAATGACACACACTTTAAGGTCTTTTCCCCCCATCGCGTGAAACGAGTTTGTTTTAAAATTTTTCAAATGTGCAGCAGCTAATGTTTTATCCCGGGACAACAGTGAAATTGGGGATTTAAGATGCCCAAAATTTTCCAATAAAAAAAACGTTCATTCCGCGATTCCCCCAAATTTTTGGCTTCGCCAAAACAAATTTTTTCCTGAAATTCTAAAAAAATTCCACTTCGTTAGAATCAAACCGCCAATCCTAGCTCCCCACCCAAACTGAAGGGCGGCCAAAGATTTTTCCTGTTGCCGCACACCACCTTCCTCACCCGGTTTTTTACCCACCACTGCTCGCCGTGGCACGAGCCTCCCAGCTTTTGACCCTTTTTTTTAACGGTCCTCAAAGACACATTAATTTCAACACCCCGGGTTTTTTCTGGCACGTGATGCTACCCTGGACTTTTTGGGGGGGAAACCCCCACCATTCCTGCTTTTTGAAAGCTGTCCAGAGTCACCTCACACCAGAGACCCCACCCAAATCACCCAGTGAGCGTCCCAAATTTGCGCCTTGACATGCTACTACCAGGATCGGGGGTCAGATTACTTTTCTGGACCAATTTAGACAACACGCTGGGATTTTACTAAACTAACAGACAGGGAGGGGCGGCTTTTCGGGGAAAGAAATACCTCTCGGGATCTGGGACAACAAGGCCATACTGGTGGAACCCTTTTCCACCAGTAAACAACTTTTTTAAGGGCCCAAAAGCCCGGCAATGCCGACTTCAGGGTTTGGCTTTGGGGTGGTTTTGGTTAAAAGGGGTTTTTTTCTGCTCCCAAGCGTACCGGGAAAGGTGGCTGCTAACGGGCCCCTGTTGGTGAAATTTTTAAAAGGTGGAAGGAGAAGAGGGAGCTGTTCCTGGTGGTGCTGGGGGACTCGGGGGACAGTGTTTTTGGGACTTTTGATCCTTGCTCAGCGCGAGGACAGGGACAAGAAACTTTTTTTTGGAAGTGGCGAAAGAGGAGGAGGAAGGGCAAAGGTCGACAGTGGTTGAAGCCCAGGGCCCTGGGCCTTTTTTCAACCAGTGATCCCCCATTTAACCATGCTTTCACTGCATTGGGCTATCATTTCGGTGGTTAAACCCCTTAAAATTCCCCCCTCTACTGAGCGTTTATACAAATACGGCATTATGTCGCTGGGGGGAACTAGGGGTCGAAAAAGCCCAGGGTTTTACAGGTCCGGGCTTTTTCGATGGCGATAAGCTAGTGCCGATGTTTCCACTGCCACCACTGACCATGGCTGGCGGATTATTGTCAGTGGACTTGTGTGACCACCCTCTCCCTTTCTGTGGCTGCACCCATACCGACACTACCACATCGTCTTCCTCCTCTTTTTTGTTGAAAAGACCACATTGGATCCGCAATGTCATTATCATCATCATCATCGTCATCACAGGTGACTTCCTTATCCTCACAGTCTACATCCAGAAGCTGAGGGCTAGAAGCCATAGGCACTACAAAGCGTTGCCGACCACTCGGGATTTGTGCCGAATGACCACCTTCCTTCTCCTCTGATGGCATCAGCGATTGGGCGTCAGAGCAGACAAAATCATCCTCTTTGGCTTCTTATGATCCCAACCGCATTGTGTCATCAAAGAGCTCTTCAGAACATGGATTATCCAAAGTGGTCGGTACATGGGTTGATATTTGGGATACCTTTGCTTCAGTTTGGACGGATGCTGACGATGATGACATTTTTGACTGTAACTGGGAGGACGAGGAGGTAAGACCGCTGGATGAAGATTGCGTTAACCATTGAAGAACAGATTGGTGATGCTCTTCATTACTGAGATTTAGAGGTAACCGACCCAGCGATGACAGGCCTGACGGTCCAGCAACTGACGATGTGTTCGCTTGCGTGTTGTTTACAGCAATGGAAGAAGCGCCTCTCTCGTACCTCTAGCTCCACGTCCTACCCCCCTTTTTGCTCGCTTACCACCTGTAGTTCCCTCCATGTTCAGAATGATAAATATTAAAAAGGTCTGGAAGATTTTTTTAAAATCTCTTATTTAAAAACTGTACTGCAAAGATAGCAAATCACAGGTGTTCTGAAATCCCTCTAATTTCCAACTGCCAACTAGGATTAGAAACAGAATTGTTTCTATCGAATAACTGTGAAATGTGGTCTTGTGAAAGAACCGTAACACCAACTCAACAGTGTGGTTCCTTCACTCTCTGAGATGTACAACCGCCGAGTAGGACTAGCAATGGACTATTTCCTACAGATTTTCTAGGAACTGCAGTTTTTTATGACAACTGACAACCAGTTTTAGAAATAAAAATGTTTTATACGCAATATGGAATAAATGTGGTATTTTCCCACAACTGAGAAACAGGAGTACAAATGGGATAATTTTAAACAAATTATCTAACAGCTGCAGTCTTTTTAGACAACTGACAATCACAGATAGAAATAGAATTTTTTTTTATAAAGAATATGGAATAAATTTTGTTTTCTAATACAGAATATGGATTAAATGTGCTATTTGCCCACAACTGAGAACCAGGAGTACAAAAAGGATAATTTTCTACAAATTATCTAACAACTGCGGTCTTTTCAGACAACTGATAATCACGGATAGAAATATAATTTTTTTTTATAAAGAATATGGAATAAATTTAGTGTTTTCCCACAACAAAGAAACAGGAGTACAAATAGAATACACTCTATAGAACAGTGACTTCTTATGAGAGATGAACTTAGCTGTCTAAGATGCACTTCACCCCACAACAAAGGTCGACCCCCCCTCCTCTGACACTGGTGGCAGGCAACGCAAAAAAAAATAGGGTCCTATTTCTCCAAAGCTTGAGAGGACCAATATAAGTAATAAATGCAGAACAGCACCCCACAAGGAAGTGACACCCTGGACTCAGACTGTGGAGGATGGCAACGCAGAAATAAAATTGGGTGCTATGTCGGCGTGGCTTGAAAGCACAAATATGAGTTAGAAATGCAGACGTGCACCCCACAAGAAACTGACACCCTGAACTGAGGCTGGTGTGGATGCTGACTCCGCAGGATAAAAATTTGGGGCTATATCACAGTGGCTTGAAAGCACAAATATGAGTTACAAAAGCAGATGTGCACTGCAAAAAAGACTGACACTCTGAACTGAGGCTGATGTGGATGCTGGCTCCGCAGGATTAAAATTTGGGGCAATATCACAGTGGCTTGAAAGCACAAATATGAATTAGAAATGCAGACGTGTACCCCAAAAGAAACTGACATCCTGAACTGAAGCTGTGGTGGATGCTGGCAGGAATAAAATTTGGGGCTATATCACAGTGGCTTGAGAGGAGAAATATCTCTGATGCAGGATCTCCCTCCCGAATCAGAGAAGCCCTCCCCCCCAGCAACTAGAATTCTGTAATCTTCCTGTACTCTAAGCTAACTAATCTATCTCAGATGCTTTTCAGCTGTAAAATCGCTGGGAAACAATCTGTAAGATCTTTTAAAAAAGCTGTTCAGAGAGACACTGATCCGTTCTGTACGCTAATGGCAGCAAGTGCATTCACATACATAAAACGAGGTCATGTGATTGAAACAGCCAATGAGATCCCTACACAGGCCACTGGTGACATTCTTCATCTACCACCCCTTCTGTGCTCTGCGCTGATTGGCTGGCCGCCAAAATTACAGGAAGTGCCAAAAATGGCGCAATCTGAATCCATGATTCAAATTATTAATCAGATTTTAAGAAAAAATAATCTGTTCATCGTGGAACCCAGATTTTTGTGAAAATCTGTCCGATTTCAACTTCGGGCGATTTTATCACTCAACACTAATATCCACTGATGAACCCTCAGACACCACAAGAGGGTGAAACGTATCAGGATACAAGGGATACAGGAAGATTTTCATGATCAGGTTGTATACATTTAGGGACTTGGGGAGACATGTATGAAAGAAGGCTCTTTGAAGTGAATTATCGTATCTTATGTATGTATGTATGTATGTATGTATAATGCGCCTGAATGTATGAAAGTGTTTTTTGTGCGATTATAAATTGCATCTAAAGTTCAACGTGTCTCGTCTGTGTGTTTAATGCATTATGGAACTTTGCTGCATTAGTAATGCACCAAACATGTTTAAAGGCTATAGATAGGCTAGAAATAAAAGAAAAGTCATTAGAATAGCATGTCAGTGAATAGAAACTATGGTACTGATCTTGCTTGGTGGACCACAGATCCCAGCAAGACCTGTGGTGTGCTGGCTCTTGCCTTATGTAGAATAAAGAGTGAGAGCAACAAAAATAAGTTTCAAATTAAATGTAGTAAAAATTAAAACTTTTGAACAACATCAGTGGGTTATTTAATGTAATATTAGTTTTATAGTAAATACATTTTATAGGAGATATTTTTATATTTTTGGGATATTATACATTTTTATATTAATTTTATATGATAAAAAATTTTTTTACATTTAAATAATGTAATTTTATATAGTGGGATAATTATCATATATTACTTTTTATGATTGTACTGGTGTAGATTGAGAAATATTGGACATTTCTTGCCCTAATGGCAAATCTAGCTCCACTTCAACTACTCTGGCAGACCACATTAAAATAGGTCTGCCTGTTCGAGCAATAAGGCGCTTAGTTTTGCCAACCTGCATTCATATATGTGTTGAGTATTACAAGGGGGACGACAATTATAGCGTAGAATCGCCTGAATCTATAAACCCTGGTCTACTGCGGGCATAGATTTGCACTTTCTACTTCAAAGGGGCAATTCGGGCTCGGTAAACCATTTTTAAAGTGGTTACTTTTTCCAACATTAATGGCCTAAATTTGCCTACTGAAGCATAAAGGAGCAGCATCGTACTTTGCCAGGACGCTCTGTAATGCCCCGGGTACTGGAGTGCTCTGTTTAAAAAAAGTACAACAGGGCTGCGCCATTTTGGGTGAGAAGATGCCAGACTTCTGGCGCAGCCCCGCTCATACATGTTGCCCTTTATGTCTACTTTATTTTTCTGAATGTTTTTACTGTATATGTAATGTTTGCTTTATTTTTTAAGAAAGAGGAATAATATTTTAAGAATAGTTTTTTTCTTTTCTGTGATCCCAGTAGAATAAAAAACTTGGGGGTGGATGTAGAACGAGCTGCAATAGAAATCTGGCATCTTTTCAGCCCGTAATCAGGAACAGCCCCTTTCTGAATAGTTTGAAACATCCCGTACACCAGTATCACTTTGTAATGCGCCTGATTTCAGGCGGTGTGCTGAAGGTGGGGCACACTAGAACCATACAAGCGAATTTTGTAGCCCTTTTTCGGCAAAACCCCGGGACTTAGCTGGAACAGCAAAACCACTTTCAGAGTTGTTTACCTGAACCAGAATTGACATTTATGCACTAGAATGCATCTAATTTATGATCCATAGTAGAGCGGGTTCATAAATCAGGCGCATTCTATACTAATATTATGCACATAAAAACTGGCATTTAAACACCAAAAATCATACATGTTGTCTTTAGTCTAACCTTACTACAAAGTTTGGTTGCAGCACCACATCTCTCTGCTTTTCTCTTTTCATTCTTCAACTTCCAAATGGGGTTCTCACCACCACAGCCATTCGTTGACTGCAGTGGTCAAATCTAGTGATGAGCGATTGTGTCAACTATCATTATCGATTCGATATTGCAGAAATATTCTATAAACTGCTCATATGAAAAGATTTTCTAATCTATGTCAGTCTACATCCAGATCTGAGAATTTATAGCCTGGAATGTGACAGGCAGCACTGTCTGGCAAGAGTCTATTTTAGGCATTGCTTAATAATAGTGATGAGCGATTGTGTCAACTATTGTTATCGAGTCAATATCGTCAATTATCATGACGATATCTGATAGTCGATAACAGATGATCGCCAATGACCATTAAAGTCTATGGGAGAAGAACAACACCTTCATTCTTACACCCAAACAGGGGTGGAGAAGCTGGAATTAACATCCACAACAGTAAACTGGATACGTGCTACATCTAAGGCAAGACAATTAGGCAACAGGAGTCACAGAAAAAACTGACAGACTATTCACTAACCCTGTCTTGTACCACAACATGACCCTTAAAGCTTCATGACCCACAAATTAAAAAGTGCCAGAAGGCAGTAATATTTGAACCATCATTTTACTTGAACTGGACATTGACTATCCCTGTCTTGAATGCAGAAATGACCCTTAAACCTGTCTGACCCACAGATTAAAAATTTGCCGGAAAAAGGAGTCTTTCAACCACCATTTTAGTTGAACTGGACATTGACTATGCCTGTCCTGGAACGCAGCATGCCCCTTTAACCTGTCTGCCCCCACAGATTAAAAAGTGTCGGAAAAAGGAGTCTTTGAACCACCATTTTAGTTGAACTGGACATTGACTATACCTGTCCTGTACCACAGCATGACCCCAAAATCCGCATGACCCACATGACGATGATGATGACGACATTTGTGGCCGTGACTGGGAGGACGAGGAGGTAAGACTGCTGAATGCAGGTTGCATTAACCACTGAAGAACAGATTGGCGACGCTGTTCGTTACTGAGATTCACAGGACACCAACCCAGCGATGACAGGCCTGATGGTCCTGCAACCGAAGATCCGCTGGCTTGCGTGTTGTCGCCAACACTGGAAGGAGCACCTTCTCTCGTACCTCTACCTCCATGTCCTACGGCCCTCTTTGCTCGCTTACCACCTGCATTTCGCTCCATGTTCATAAAGATAAAAATTTTAAAAGGTATGGAAGAGTTTTTGACAGTCTCTTATTGAAAGATGGCAAATCACACCTATTCTTAAATACCTCTAATTTCCAACAGCCAACGAGGATTAGAAACAGAATTGTTTCTATCGAATACCTGTGATATGCGGTCTGGTGGAAGAACCGTAATACCAAATCAACAGTGTTCTTCCTTCAGTCCCAGTAGGACTAGGAATTGATAGTTTTCAACAAACTATCATACAAGTGTGCTATCTGTGCCAAACTGAGATTCACCGAGTGCAATAAAACTATTCAAAAGTTACACGGATGACAAATTGCGTTTTTTGCAGCAATGACAAACGAGAACAGTTACTAGAAAAATGTTCTATCAAAATTGCCGTACAACGTGATATTTGAAAAAAACTGGGGCTGCAGTTTTCATTTGCACCAATGAAATACACCAACAGTTACTAGAAAATTTCTGTATCCAAATTTAAGTACAAGGTGGCTCTTCGAAAAAAACTGGCCCGCACCACGTGCAATACAGCTATTTTAAAGGTAAACGGATAACAAAAGGTGGTTTTTGCACCAATGAAATACACCAACAGTTACTACAAAATTTCTGTATCCAAATTTAAGTAAAAGGTGACTCTTTGAATAAAACTGGGCCACACCACGTGAAATACAGCTATTTAAAATTTATACGGATAACAAAAGGTGGTTTTGGCACCAATGAAATACACCAACAGTTACTACAAAATTTCTGTATCCAAATTTAAGTACAAGGTGGCTCTTTGAAAAAAACTGGGCCGCACCACGTGCAATACAGCTATTTAAAAGTTATACGGATAACAAAAGGTGGTTTTTGCACCAATGAAATACACCAACAGTTACTAGAAAATTTCTGTATCCAAATTTAAGTACAAGGTGGCTCTTTGAAAAAAACTGGGCCGCACCATGTGCAATACAGCTATTTTAAAGGTAATCGGAAAACAAAAAGTGGTTTGTGCACTAATGAAATACACCAACAGTTACTACAAAATTTCTATCTCCAAATTTAAGTACAAGGGGGCTCTTTGAAAAATACTGGGCCGCACAAAATAAAAGGTTACATCTAAGGTGCAAGGTGTGCTGGCCAAAAAAGTGTTAAAAAAATGCCATTTCAATGCAGGTTCAAAGCAGAGTCTGGGCTGCACAATATGCACCCTCCTTTCAAAAGCCTGTCTGTCTGTCCAACTGACCTCCCGCTCCCACCCCCAAAGCCCCGCGGCTGGACAGCACTAGATGCTTCTTTAAAAGTCTCTAACTAAATAAGAACTGAAATTCTCTAATCTACCTATATTCTAATGTTCACAGCTAAAAGCATAGTTGTCTGTATGAATAAAGATAAGACGTGTGTCTCTGAGCTGAGCTGTATTGAGAGACATGCAGCACACGTCTTGCTCTAACGTTAGACACTGAAAGACTGATGGTGAACAGCAAAACGCTGTTCTATGAACAACGAGGTCATGTGATTTTTCCAGCCAATGACAACCATACATATCACAGTCATGACGTCACACACCCAGATCACCCTGCTCTATGCTCTAAGTTGATTTGCTGGCCGCCAAAATGACAAGAAACGCTGAAAATGGCGCGATAGTAATAGATTATCTGTAAGGTTGTCGCCTAAAATATCGCGTGATCAGAAAGTTCCAATCAGCCCAAAAATCGTGCCGATTTCAAATTTGTCGATTATATTCGCTCATCCCTAGTCACATCCACTAATTTACATCACTGTTCAGAAGGGAACAGCTCCGAGTCATTGTGTGAATCAAGCATTTTTACCTCCTGTTTCACTCCTGTTTCCCAATAGTTTTTTGTGCTTATAGCAAGGCCTAGTCCTTTTTTGGGGTTTTTTTGTTACTATGTAATATCTGAGTTTGTCTGTACATGTACATTCCAAAACTGTATAAAACCCCAAATAGATTTGAGGGAAGGGCATCAAGGGTCTTTTAAACAAGGTGATAAAAAATTCAATATGTGTACAAACCCTTTCAAATTTTTGGCGAGGGTGCTCGGGGAAACCCCAGAAATTTGCAAGATAATCCACTTAAAAAGAGTGAATTCAATAACAGAGTTCAAAAAAGGTCTGGATGCATTTCTAAGCGTATAATATAACAAGTTTAGTGACTAAATTCGGGGAAAAAGGGTATTGATGTCACTACCCGGACGTAGAATTTGGTCCACTGACCGCCGCAAGCGTTGGCGAACCCAGCCGGGGAACGGAATCTAAGTATTCCCGGTTTTACCAACCCCGCCGCAAGCGGGAGGAAAAAATTGCGCGCGGGGGATTTTACCGGTCGTTCCCCCTGACGTGATTTTGTTTGCGGGGACCCAAATATAGGGGTGCGAATCTTCACCGGCTCGTAGTGGGGACGGGCAAAGGTCGGGCAGGCGAAAATGGTTCGTGGTCGTGGACAGGCAGTAGGTCAGGACAGGCGGAAGAGCGGGGGTCGAGGGGGGGAACTAATAGCACGGTACACGAAAGCGAACAAGGGGGAACGCTTCTCATAGGCTAAATGGCATAAAGATCCGGCAACAGCCCCAAAAGGGGCGGGTTAAATAAGGGCAGGACCGGGGCAATAGCCAATTACCGGTGCACTGGCCTTTAAATTTTCACAGAGCCGGCCGCGGCGCCTTAGATGTCGGGAACGCGCGCCGGGAGGGGAGCAGAGACAGGAGCCGGCCGGGAAATGAAGAAGGGGGCCGGGGGCCGGGGGAGCGTGCCCACCCCCGACATGCGGGCGGCGGTGCCGCCGTGCGGGGACCAGGGGTGTGCCCGCGACCCGGGACGGGGGTCGCGGGCCCACCCGTGCAGTCCCCCCCCCGGGGGAACCTCTGAATGATGTTTACGACCCAAATATTGTTTTCCGCTCCCAGGACCTCTCTTCGGGCCCGAACCCTTTCCAGTCAATGAAAAAAACCGTTTCCCCTCTGACCATCTTCACACAAAATCCCCTTTTTCCGAAAGACTGGGTGGATGGGCCCTCAAGGAGGGGGAGAGCAAGTACCCGAAAAAAGCGTTTAAGGATGACCGGGTTTTAGCAGGGGACGGAAGGATTTTCGGACCCTCAAAAGTGGGGGGAACGATTGTATGCCACGGGAAAAATGCCCTAAGCACCCGAAGGGACCCGGGCCGGGGCCCCCACTTATAGTGGGAACCCTTTTGAAACGTATATATTTAGCCGAAACCCCACACCTTGTCACCTGGCGAGAAGGTTGCGGGGGTCTTCGCTTTTTGTGGGGCTTGTGCCTTGGTGGGGGGCGGAACCTGGAGTAAAAGTTGGGTCGTCTGCTTCCAGATAGCTGTCAGGCCCGGACCAGCCCTGCACAGCGGGGACCTGGAGGGCACAAAAAGGGGGGGGGGTGGGGGGGGAGTCCCCGTAGACAATGAAGAATGGAGCGCCCGGCAGACTCCAGCCCAAATTTGTTTAGGAAAACCGGCCAGGGCAACGGCTGGCCCAAATCATCCTGACCGCGGAGTAAAAGGGGCGCAGGTAAAAACCCTGGGGTTTTGGGTTTACCCTTTTACCGCCCCATTGGACGGGGGGTGGTGCCTGAAAAAAGTCCAATTTTTTGCAGGGGTTCAGAGGGGCGCCAGAATCTGGAGAAAAAATTAACGTCCCGGTCCGAAAATTTTTCCGGGGGCCCATGCAGCCAAAAAATGTAGAAAAAATAAACTGGCAAGGCCGAGCTGGGGGCGGGGCCCGGAGGGGGAGCGAAGGGGGACTTTTTTGAAAAACCGTCTGCCCCCCAAAAATCACGGTGTTGCCGGGGAAGGAGGGAGCCCTGATAAAACCCATGGCCACAGGGGTCCAAGGAAGCTAATAGGTAGAGGAAGGGGAAACCCTGGGGTTTGAGACGAGGAGACTTGTTCCTGGCACGGGGAAGGCAGGACTCCACAACTCACGAACATCCTGGGCTGGGCCCCGGCCCCCAGAAAGCTGAGAATGAGGGAACGGGGCCCTTTGCATCCGGGTGACCCGCCATAAGGAGCAATGCCCCCAAGAAAATTCTTCTTCCGGAAGCTGGACGAACGTATGTCTTGCCGGGGGAATGCGTTGTAGGTTTTTCCGGGTGGCAGAGATGACCGTTCGGGGAGAGATAATGTCCGGGGGGTGGACTCGTCCCCTGCACACCGAAACCCGGGAAAGGGGGGGCGGGCCTTGAATTTTTTCCTCAGGGCAAAAATGAATGAAAAAATTTAAACCGGGAAAAAAAGAGGCCCAAAGGGCCCGGGCGGGGTTTTTAAGGGTTTGACCTTGAAGATATAGCAGGTTTTTATGTCGGTATAAAGGGAAAGGGTGACGACCCCCCCCAAGGTACCCCCATTTTTTTCCAGGCCAGTTTGATCCCCAGTATTCCCCGGGTCGCCGATAGAGAAATTTCCCTTTCAGCAAGGAAAACTTTTAAAAAAAAAAACCCGCAAGGGGGTCTTGCCTTTGGGTCCTTTCTGGAGAGACGGCCCCCCGCCCCACGA
This sequence comes from Phyllomedusa bahiana, assembly GCA_025379985.1. Lineage (NCBI taxonomy): Eukaryota > Metazoa > Chordata > Amphibia > Anura > Hylidae > Phyllomedusa > Phyllomedusa bahiana. The sequence continues at coordinate 41,928 of JAODAL010019950.1, read as the reverse complement.
GGAGGCGTCGACTTCGAGGAAAATGTTTGTTCTGTTCGGCCGGGAGAGTCCCGGCGCAGAGGCGAAGGCAGATTTTAATTTAGAAAAGGGTTTCCCTCCGCTGGGGGCCGGCTAAATGGCTTTTTTTTGGTCAAAGCCCTATGGGAAAATCCGCGGGAGAAATTTTGTTAAATTGCCATAGTGTTGGCGAACCCCGGGAATCTTTGTAGGCAGGGAAACCCCACGGGGGGCCCACTAAAGGGACGGCGGAAAAACTTAGGGGGTCCATCGCGGCCCTTTCGGAAATGTGTACCCGGGAATGGTAACTTGCTGATGAAACAGGCATTTCTCAAGTTTGAAAAAGGCGGGGCCCTTTGACCTGGGACTTGTCATACGAACTTGATGAACCAAGGTAGGGAAACCCAAATGTCGTCTAGATACACAACCACGCACTTGTACAGGAGGTCCCGGAAGATGCTTAACGAATTCTTGGGAAGACGGCCGGGGCATTGCAGACCCCAAGGGCATGCCCAATTTCTCAAGTCCCGTCGCGGGTGTTGAAAGGGGGTTTTCCTTCATCGCCCATACCTATGAGGTTATAGGCCCCTCGCAGGTCCATTTTTGTAAAAAATTTTGGGCCCCCTCGTAGCCGGTCAAAAGCTCCGTGATCGGGGCGGGGTATTTTCTTTCCGTGATCTTATTGGGGGCCTCTTAGTCTTAAAGGACGTAAGTCCGTCCTTCTTAGCCAGAAAAAAAACCCCGGGCTCCAGCTGGGAGGAGGACTTGCGGAGAACCCCTTCTGGAGATTCCCTTGAAAGGACATACCCAAAGGGGTTCTCAGGTCCCGACAGGGGTAAACCCTGCCACGTGGAGGAACGCCCCCGGCACCAGAAAAATTAGTACGTCATTGGGCGATGGGGGGGCAACGTCCAGCGCTTCTCAGGAAGGCTGCGAAGGTTTGGGATGGGGCGGGAAGGCCCGTCAGAGGCTTAACGACCCAGGAGAAGCGGAAACACCGGGCCGAGGGCCCCCAAAAACGAGACGAACTCCGAACCCCAATCAGGCTTCGCCCGTCGCCAGTCGAGCACGGGAGCAAAGGGGGTTGCAAACCACGGGGACCCAGAGAAAAGGAGGGAGGACCCCGGGGAAAGTAGACGCAAGTCTCTCCTTTTGGGAATACCCCACTTGTGGACCAAAGGCCAGTCCCCGGGAAACCCAATTGGATCCCTTGGGGGAATCTCACCCTGCAGAGGAGATGGTAGGGGGGGTTTTTCCAGGGGGGATCACAGGGAGCTTATGTGGGCACCAGGGGAGCGTCCAGAAATTTTCCAAGGGCCCAGATCCCCGGAAAGCAGTAGGTGAAAAAGGGGAAACCCGGCCCGGCCGACGATCAGGGCAGGTCCGGCGAGGAGAGGGCTTTCTCCCACCTAGGGGCGCCTCGCCACGTACCCCAGGTGCGCCCGTTTCCCCGGACCGCTGAGGGGGCAGTGGGCAGGATCTGTGAAATGGTCTCCCGCCCCAGTACAGACAAAGATTTTCCTCACGTCTTCTGTTAGCTCCGTTTAGAAAGGGGCTCTATCCCCTTCCATGGTTCCTCGGGGCAGGGGAAGGGGGCCCTTTTAAATAGGAGCCGCGAGGGGGAAAGGGGGGCCCCACCTGTTCCCGTTCCTGACGGAGTTCCTCCCCGGGGTTCCCCAGAAACGGGTCATCCAGGGCCCGGAGATAAGGTCACTAAGGGGAGGGAGATCCCCCGGGGGATAGGGCATCCTTTACGCGGGGTGGAGAGGCCCCCTTCTTTAAGGGGCAGTCAACCCGCTTCATTCCAAGATAATCGGGAAACCAACACGGAAACGTACGGGGAAAATCGCCTCGAAGAAACCCCCTTTGGGGCGGTTTTTTGCAAGGCGGTTCGCAGATGAAGCCCCCGGGCCGGTTTCCCCCAACACACTCCTAAATCGGGGAGGGAAGGGAGCCGGGTTGCTGGCCGGGTCGTCCTACCCCCGAGGGGATGCCCCGGCCAGGGGTTTCCCGGAGGAAGGGTGAGCACGAACGCCAAACCCTTTAACCTTCGGTGGAAATTGGTTTTCCCATTTAAATTTGATATGCAGGGGATTGGGGGAAAAAGCCCCCGCAGGGCCTTTGGAGTCCCCATCGAACTTGGACGGCATAGATAGACGGACCGTGGACCAGCGTCGGAGCCCGGAACCGGGGGGGGGCGCGGAGCCACGGGAGCGGGTTGCTCTGCGGGCGGGCCCGGAACTGCTGCTCATGGCGGGGAGATGGGTGAGCTCTGGGCTTGCTGAGCATCTGTTTTCGACTGCTGGGGGCCCAATGGCGGGAGGCAGCGTCAAACCCCCAAGGCACCTTGGGGGGACCATGGCGGATCTTACTGTCCGTACCCGGACGTAGAAGGGGGATCCACGGACCGCCGCAAGCGATGGTGAAGCCCCGCCAGGGGAAAGGGAATAAAGTAGGTCCCGGGTTTTCACCAGAGCCCGCCGCAAAGCGGGATGGACTTGCTGCGCGGGGGGTCTACCAGGCGTTACCCAAGTGACTTGCTTGCGGTGGCACCAAAGTATAGCGTGGTGCAGAATCTTCAGGGGGCTCGTAGTCGGGGACAGGCAGAAGGTCAGGGCAGGCGGCAATGGTTCGTGGTCGGGCAGGCATAGGCAGGACAGGCGGCAAGATGCGTGGGCGATGAACGGAACTAATGGCACGGGACACGGTAAAAGAAAAGGTTTGGAACGCTTTTCAGTAGGCTAAAAGGATAAAAACCCAACACCCAGGGGGGGAGTTTAAAAAAGGGCAGTGACCGGCAAAAGCCAATTACCGGGCACTGGCCCTTTAAATTTCACAGAGCCGGGTCGCGGGCCCACCCGTGACAATTGATTCAGGAATTTATTTTGATTGCCAAATTGGAGTCGGGAAGGAATTTTTTTCCCTAAAATGAGGCAATTGGGGTTCCCCCCCATGGGGGGTTTTTTTTCCTTCCCCTTTTATCAAAACTTTTGCAAAATAGGGGAACTGGAAATTAGCCATTTTTTGCGGCCTTACAAACTATGCAACTATATGTAATCATGGCACTCACCACTCTTTCTGTAGCTTTATTTCAATAAAAGTCCGAGTTACATCAGAGCTGACACGTGCAATGCGATCCATATAAAAATGCACTTGTCAGCTCCCTGATGTAACTTGGACTTTTATTGAAATAAAGCTACAGAAAGAGTATCGAGTGCCAAGAGTGATCTCTTTTTAAGTTGATTACCTTCCAAGTGTTGCAGAAAATATAACACACTATATAACAATTATTATTATTTTCAAGGACTGCTACATTGTCCTACAGCTGGTATAAGAGAATGTTTTAGTTCATTCTGGATTTCTATGTATTAACCTATAACAAAGGTATTTAAGTGAAATTGAAGACTCTCTCCATCCAAAACTGAATTTATTGATTATTTCTTATTGAGCCTGTTGCACTCATATGGGACTAAGTGTATCCAAAAGCAAATAGAAATCCAACTTTGTTCTATGGTCTAAAAGGAGCCATACAACATAAATAGATTATTCATATTAGCGACAAAAATACAAGACAACAATAAATGTACCGGTCCGCCTTTGTGATGTGTGAAGAATGTGTTTTTTTTTTTTTTTTTTTTTTTATTTTTTTTTTTTTTTTTTTTTTTTTTTTTTTTTTTTTTTTTTTTTTTTTTTTTTTTTTTTTTTTTTTTTTTTTTTTTTTTTTTTTTTTTTTTTTATTTATTTTTTTTTTAAAAATTAAATTTTTTTTTTTTTTTTTTAAAAAATTTTTTTTTTTTTTTTTTTTTTTTTTTTTTTTTTTTTTTTTTTTTTTTTTTTTTCCTTTTTTTTATTTTTGGGTTTTTTTTTTAAAAAAAATTTTTTTTTTTTTTTTTTTTTTTTTTTTTTTTTTTTTTTTTTTTTTTTTTTTTTTTTTTTTTTTTTTTTATTTTTTTTTTTTTTTTTTTTTTTTTTTGTTTTTATTTTTTTTTTTTTTTTTTTTTATGTGTTTGGGTGCCTTGGAGTTACCCTGTGAATTGATGGTGAAAGTCTCTTTGGGGATGGCTGTGCACAGTATTGTTGTAATGGAGTATCTAATAAATCCACCTGAAAAAAAACAAAAAACTTTTATTTGCTTTATAGATAGAAGTAACCCATGGAAGTATTACTTCAACTGATATAGAAGTGTTTATAGTTTATTTTTATCTGTGAATAAAATGCAAAGTAAATGAACAAAAGAGAAATCAAAGTCAAATTAATATCTGGTGTGACCAACCTTTTCCTTCAAAACAGGAAGTGATGACATGACCTCACAGAGCCCTGACCTCAACATCAAGTCTATCTGGAGTTACATAAAGAGGCAAAAGGATTTGAGCAAGTCAAAATCTACAGAAGATCTGTGGTTAGTTCCACAGAATGTCTGGCACAACCTCCTTGCTGAGTTCCTTCAAAAACTGTGAGCAAGTGTACTTTGAAGAATCAATGCTGTTTTGAAGGCAGCAGGTGGTCATCAAATGTTAATTTTGATTTTCCTTTTGTTCATTTACTTTGCATTTTGTTAATAGAGCAATGGAGATCACTATATAGTCAGCATACATAAATAAGGGTATGTATTGTGGTGAACATACCATACCACTTAAGAATATTCAGTCGTTTATACAGCAACACAAATGTAGATCGTTAAACCATTCTAAATGCCAAAATAAAAAATAGAAAAAAAGGACTGAACAGTGTGTATGTAGAGAACCACTTGAATTTATCCAGAGCACTATATGAAACAAAAAGGCACTCTGATTGATTGCTATAGGCAACAAAGACAGTTTTCATACATGTAGCCCTAAATGAAAGTGGTGGTGACTAGTGTTGATCGAACTATTCAAGAAAAGTTAAATTCAAGTCGATTTTCTCTAACTCAAAACGAAACGAACATTTTACTGTTCATTCGAGTAAATGTTCGAGTTCGCCATGGCTTCTCACATAATCTCCAAAAAATTGGGAATCTCGCAAGAGAACAAGGAGTGACTTTTGATCACTATATTTACTATTTTGCCATAGGCAAACTTAAACTCTATCAGTTCTCTATCTATTAAACACTAAAACGTAACTTTTATTATATCTAACTCTTAACCTCTATACACACTATTTAAAAACCTGATCTCTATCCTCATCATTTAACCCTTTTTGCTTCTGAAAGAGGGAAAAAACTCCCTTTCTATCATCAAGTCTGGTGGAACCCCACCTATTAACAGGAGAGCCTTATATCTATAGCAAAGTACTAGCTTCAGTAAGGGATCCCAAGCCAACTACTTGGGCAGTCGTCCCTAATCTCATAAACACAGAACAAATAAGGCCCCCTTGTGACACCCTCCCTTCCATCTTCCTCGCGCCCCTTCCCCCCTCCCCTCTCCTCTCCCCCTTTTGCCTCTACGTTTTTCCTCATTGTCCCTGGGTCCTGTAATGATGACAGATATTCATCACGTGAGGCCACGGTTTCTATTTAACAAATTAGGGATGCATGTATATTGCTTTTGCAAGGGACTATTCATGTATGTACTCATGTATGTAGAGATTTATTGTTCCTGCTTGCGGCGCTGGTCTGGTGCGGGGCGGATGCAGCTGGATGCGGTGGCATTTGAGGATACTGGAGTTCTTACATGCTCCCATTGTGATATGGTGGATTGAATGGCTAGCTGTGAGCCGTAGGAGAGAATCTTCAATGGGGAACTTGTGAGGTCAGACTGTGGGAGGGAGGGAGGGCTAGCCATAGAGCCTACAGTATTATTAAAATGAGTATGAATATTACATGTGAAAGAGAAGTAGTTTATGAATATAGTCTTGAGACAATACTATACAATGCAGTGGAACATGTATTTAATGGGGCCTGCAGCTCTATTGGAATGAATATGCATATTACATACATAGGAGAAGAGCTTTATGGGAAGATAATATGACAGTGGTCTATTGTACAGTGGAGTTTATATTCCCAATGAATATGCATATTAGATATTGAAGAGAAGGGGCTTATGGGAATTGACAAAGATGGCAGTGTGCTGTGTAATGTGATACCTAGTCTGCTTAGTTCATTCTAGGTGAGGCACGCAGTTGCAATAATATGAGAGAAGTGAGATGGAAGCCCATCACAGTCAGGGCTGAGGTGTTTGTTGGTGCAGTGCATTGGCACGGGCAGTACGGTAAGATGGGGCGCAAGCCCGTTATGGAGATGGCGAATTTGACTGAAGGTTGTTGGCTCATGAGAGCATGGTGGCAGCTTTAGCAGGACATGTTATGAGTGTGCACGCGCGGAAGGGTGTGGGGGCTTTATTTGGTTTCTCTGATGGCTAATTGGTGAGCACCTGAACGGGGTGTTTACCTAACATGATATAAAAGGAAGTCTGCTCAGACCACATGTGATCGGACCTCTAAGCCTTAATAAAGCCAGGTTAGCTGGCGAAACATGTCGGCGAGGTCAGGCATGACGTTTTAAATTGTGATCTCTCACCTCTGTCTACAAGTGTCACCTGCTGCAGACGGTGTCACAAGGGGGCCTTATTTGTTCTGTGTCTATGAGATTAGGGACGACTGCCCAAGTAGTTGGCTTGGGATACCTTACTGAAGCTAGTACTTTGCTATAGATATAAGGCTCTCCTGTTAATAGGTGGGGTTCCACCAGACTTGATGATAGAAAGGAAGTTATTCCCTCTTTCAGAAGCAAAAAGGGTTAAATGATGAGGAGAGGATAGAGATCAGGTTTTTAAATAGTGTGTATAGAGGTTAAGAGTTAGATATAATAAAAGTTACGTTTTAGTGTTTAATAGATAGAGAACTGATAGAGTTTAAGTTTGCCTACGCCATGGCTTCTGACACGCCATTTTAATATTTTTCAGTGCATTTCTGCACTTTTGGCAGCTATCCAATCAGTGCAGGGCACAGAGAAGTGTCAAAAACGTCATCGCTGAGGTTTAGGGCTCTCATTGGCTGCTAAAATCACATGACCATGTTATATATATTTCACTGTATTGTGTTCTGAACACCACCATTTTCAGCTCACTCTGTGTACTGTACGGACTGCTCTCTGTCTGCTTGCTTGCATGCAGGCACACAATTTGTGTATAAGCGGTTTTAGACAGGAAAAGCTGCTATTTAGATTAGGGATTGTGCAGCAATCTTAGGGAATCAAGACTTAGTTAGATAGCATTTTCCTCTCCATAGACAGCAATAGTTTGGGAGTTTGGTATTGCTCGTTGCATCTTTCCCACTCCCAGAAGCTGTTATTTGGCGACCTTTGCAGGCTCCCATAATGTCTAACTCAAACTTCTTCCACTCATTGGAATGTTCTCGCTGCTACCAATGGTACTGCTGCCTAATCTTGTGGAACCAGAACCTCCATGTTCCCCATTGGCATGATCTCGCTGCCACCAATGGTACTGCTGCCTAATCTTGTCGAACCAGAACCTCCATGTTTCTCATTGCCATGTTCTCACTGCCACTAATGGTACTGCCATCTAATCTAGTCGAACCGGAACCTCCATGTTCCTCATTGGCATGTTCTCGTTGCCACCAATGGTACTGCCATCTAATCTATTCCAACCGGAACCTCCATGTTCCCCATTGTCATGTTCTCGCTACCACCAATGGTACTGCTGCCTAATCTTGTGGAACCGGAACCTCCATGTTCCCCATTGGCATGTTCTTGCTGCCAACAATGGTACTGCCGTCTAATCTGTTCGAACCAGAACCTACATATTCCTCATTGGCATGTTCTCACTGCCATCAATAGAACTGTCGTCTAATCTAGTCGAACCGGAACCTCGCTGTTCCCCATTGCCATGTTCTCGCTGCCACCTATGGTACTGCCGTCTAATCTAGTCAAACCGGAACCTCCATGTTCCTCATTGGCATGTTCTCGTCACCAATGTTACTGCCGCCTAATCATGTCAAACCGGAACCTCCATGTTCCCCATTGCCATTTTCTCTCTGCCACCAATGGTACGGTCGTCTAATCTAATCCAGCCTGCAGAGGCGTAAGTCCAAGTTTTAGTGCCTTGGTGCAAAAAGTGAAATGGGGCCCACCCGTTACCAGGGCTGCCATCTGTCATCTATTAACCGTTTCAGGGCCCCATACAGCCATTACTAGTTCCTATTTTTTAACATATCAGTGGGCCCCTTTTTGATTAGGGCCCGACAGGAGTACTGCCCGTACTGCCCTATTGGCATCCCTGCCAGATACCATGTGCCATTTCCAATACCGGTGTCTTCTTATGTGTCAAAGGGGCTTTTGGGACCCTTCAGGATGCAGGGCCCCATGGCATCTGCTACCGCTGAACCTGCTATAGCTACGCCCCTGCTTGCAGGCTGTCCTCATCTTTTCAGTTAGCCATTGAACGGAATGAAGTAGTTTAGCCTCTCAATTTGTTTCTGTCTTTCTTAGAGCCAAATTTTCTTCACTAAGTTGTTCCTCGTATTCAGTTTACTGTTATGGATGGTAATTACAACTTCTCCTCACCTGTATAGGTATAAAAGTAAACCCAAACATCTTCTGCTATTGACTCTAATGGGGTTCGAGCGCGAATCGGACCTCGAACCAAACACCACCACTGTTCAAAGTTCGAATCAAACATTTTACTGTTCGCTCATCTCTATTGGTGACCAGCATCTATCTTGCAAATGGTCCCCGTGATTTTTTTGGTTTAGAGAAGTGATCACACTTGCATGGTTATTTTCTATGTATTTCAGTGGAAGTTCAGAGTACAGCCACTCGATATGCAATAAATGTGTCAGATGGGAAAATCCCTTTAAATTTCACAGAAGGAATATTAACATTTCTGAATGTAGTGGAATTGCAATTGGTTATAATATTAATATTCTTCTAATCGACTCCAAAAAAGTAAATTATGTTAAACTGAAAATCAATGGCTATTGAGAACAAAGGCTTTTGGGAAAGAGCTAGAGAGCTTGCCAGTGCAATCTGTTGGATGTAGTAATCTTCAATCTTCACATGGGACTAAGTCTTGCAATGTGAAAAGGAATGAAACTACTAGCTGGGTATGTGAGAGGAGAATGTGGATTAGAAGGGATACTTTATCTGACAGACAGACATGGTGCCTCTCCCCAGTGAGATACCTTACTCCTTGTGAGATACATTACCACTCACATGTGAATTGAGGATTACTATATCCAGTAGATGGGGATGGTGAGCTCTCTAGCTCTTTTCCAAAAGCATTTGTTCTCTGCAAAAGCCCAGTGAGGTGCAAACGGTGAATAAATCCTCACATATCAACATGGTGCCTCTCCCCAAGGAGATACACTACCCATTCTGGCTAATGACAAATCATAATTCCTGTAGGGAATGGTAAATCAAGGTTTTTTTCCAAATACATTGCTCTTTTGATATTGTCTTGGTGAGGAGATAAGATAGACGTTATCTGCTCTGAGTGCTCACAAGTTTCTCTAGTTACCACCCATATCTCCCTTCAAGATTAGACAGAGAATAGGGAGTGATATCATAATTGGTTGGACAGAGCAGTCCTTATGTCTAACAGAATTAGATTAATTTCCTTGTGCACTTGTACTCACTCCTTGGCAGTCTGTAGCTTTTGTTTATTAAAGATATGTCATTGTATTACTCAGCTAGTTATGGAGAAGCTTTATATACTAATCACTGCAATAGAACTATCCACAGTCTGACCAGGCAGTATGAATCTGAACGCTATAATAATCACTGTTTTCCCTACAGTAGAGGACATGCTGCAATCACTTTGGGCGTTGTGCATTCCTGCATGCGTGCTCATGTTATTCAATCTGAAAAGTCCCAGTAACTAGGAATACACACTGTTTCACACAGCCTGGTCTTCACAGCCAGCTTCAGGCTCTAGCTTCTTGTTCAGGCTGTAGGTGGTTCTACAGCTGTGACTGACATTTCAGTTCTGCTATTCCTAGCTGAGCCTGTTAGAGTGACATTAATAATGAATGGGTTTAAACAGCAGGGTACACAGCTACAAAATTCTAAAGGATTAACATTTGTCAGTAAGAAAAGTAAACAAACAATCTCCTGTTCTGCTGATAAGGCACAGCAGGGAGTGATTTCACCATCTGAACCATCCCAGCCACTGCTGCTAGAGCAATGAAGGGTGGTCAGTGATCTAGGGAGTAGTCCCCGGCGCCGCCGCTATCCGCCGCCGATCGTTAGGGTCCTAAGCCGCTACCAGACGCTAAGCTATTGGCTTAGGGGCTTAGGACCTTGGTGGCGGGACTAACTGTATGTGCGTCCGCCGGACGCACATACAGTTAGATGCTTTGGCGGAGCAGAGAGCTCCGCAGAGTATCGGCCGCCGCATGCAGGATGCGGCTCTGTGAGCGCCGGAGTGCACGGGGGGTGGTGGGGGTCATCACGCTGCCCGCGGCGGCCTGGTGACTGTCACGCCGCTGAAGAAAAGACCGGAGCAGCGACAGCGGCGGGGAGCGAGGTCAGGTAAGTGCTGTCAGGTTTTTTACTTTTAATTAGCTCTATTCATGCTGGGGCTGTTATCTACTGTTAATATGTGCAGGGGGGCCTATTATCTACTTTTTTATATGTGCAGGGAGGGGGGCTATTATCTATTGTTATATGTGCAGGGAGGGAGCTATTATCTATTGTTATATGTGCAGGGAGGGGGCAATTATCTATTGTTATATGTGCAGGGAGGGGGGCTATTATCTACTGTTATATGTGCAGGGAGGGGCTATTATCTACTGTTATATGTGCAGGGAGGAGGGCTATTATCTATTGTTATATGTGCTGGGAGGGAGCTATTATCTAGTGTTATATGTGCAGGGAGGGGCTATTATCTACTGTTATATGTGCAGGGAGGGGAGCTATTATCTACTGTTATATGTGCAGGAGGGGAGCTATTATCTATTGTTATATGTGCAGGGAGGGGTGCTATTATCTAGTTTTATATGTGCAAGGAGGGGGGCTATTATCTACTGTTATATGTGCAGGAAGGATGCTATTATCTATTGTTATATGTGCAGGGAGGGGGGCTATTATCTACTGTTATATGTGCAGGGAGGGGGGCTATTATCTACTGTTATATGTGCAGGGAGGGATGCTATTATCTATTGTTATATGTGCAGGGAGGGGGGCTATTATCTACTGTTATATGTGCAGGGAGGGATGCTATTATCTATTGTTATATGTGCAGGGAGGGGGGCTATTATCTACTGTCATATGTGCAGGGAGGGGGGCTATTATCTACTGTTATATGTGCAGGGAGGGGGGCTATTATCTACTGTTATATGTGCAGGGAGGGGAGCTATTATCTATTGTTATATGTGCAGGGAGGGGGGCTATTATCTACTGTTATATGTGCAGGGAGGGGGCTATTATCTACTGTTATATGTGCAGGGAGGTATGCTATTATCTATTGTGTTATATGTGCAGGGAGGGGGGCTATTATCTATTGTTATATGTGCAGGGAGGGGGGCTATTATCTATTGTTATATTTGCAGGGAGGGGGGCTATTATCTATTGTTATATGTGCAGGGAGGGGGGCTATTATCTATTGTTATATGTGCAGGGAGGGGGGCTATTATCTATTGTTATATGTGCAGGGAGGGGGGCTATTATCGTTATATGTGCAGGGAGGGGCTATTATCTACTGTTATATGTGCAGGGAGGGGGGCTATTATCTATTGTTATATGTGCAGGGAGGGGGCCTTTATCTATTTTTTTATGTGCAGGGCGGAGGGCTATTATCTACTGTTATATGTGCAGGGAGGGATGCTATTATCTACTGTCATATGTGCAGGGGGGGCTATTATCTACTGTTATATGTGCAGGGAGGGGTGCTATTATCTACTGTCATATGTGCAGGGAGGGGGGGCTATTATCTACTGTTATATGTGCAGGGAGGGGGGCTATTATCTACTGTCATATGTGCAGGGAGGGGGGCTATTATCTACTGTTATATGTGCAGGGAGGGATGCTATTATCTACTGTTATATGTGCAGGGAGGGATGCTATTATCTACTGTTATATGTGCAGGGAGGGGGGCTATTATCTACTTATATACGTGCAGGGAGGAGCTATAATCTACCTACATATGTGCTGTGAGGCCTATAAGCTACCTATATATACACATGCTGTGGGGCCTATAAGCAATCTATATACCTGCTGGGGGACCTAAACCTGCCTATATACCTGCTGGGGGATCCATAACCTGCCAATATACCTGCTGGGGGATCCATAACCTGCCAATATACCTGCTGAGGGATCCATAACCTGTCCATATACCTGCTGGGGGATCCATAACCTGCCAATATACCTGCTGGGGGATCCATAACCTGCCTATATACCTGCTGGGGGATCCATAACCTGCCTATATACCTGCTGGGGGATCCATAACCTGCCTATATACCTGCTGGGGGATCCATAACCTGCCTATATACCTGCTGGGGGACCTAAACCTGCCTATATACCTACAGGGGGATCCATAACCTGCCTATATACCTGCTGGGGGATCCATAACCTGCCTATATACCTACAGGGGGATCCATAACCTGCCTATATACCTACAGGGGGATCCATAACCTGCATATATACCTACAGGGGGATCCATAACCTGCCTATATACCTACTGGGGGATCCATAACCTGCCCATATACTTGCTAGGGGACCCATAACCTGCCCATATACCTGCTGGGGGATCAATAACCTGCCTATATACCTGCTAGGGGACATATAAACTACACACCTACCTACTGGGAGACATATAAAGCATATAACCACCTACTGGGGGACGTATAACTTACTGGGGGACCCTATTACCTTTACTGGGGGATCACATAATTTACTGCGTTGTGAAGTCGCTAACAGTCGTTAAGCCGGTTGTTAAGGCCTCAAGACAAGTCAGTTGATAAGAGTTAGCAATCGACTCCGCGGACTCCAGTCGGTTGTTAAGCCAGTTGTTAAGGCCTCAAGTCGATTGTTAAGACCTTAGCAATCGACTCCGGGGACTACTAGGGAGGCTTGTATATACAGCTAGGACTTAAGAACTGCTCTAGCTCTGAAAGGAAGAAAAATCAAAACAACAATGTAACAGTCTTTATTTAATTTTGCTTACATATTTAAAGCTAATCCATGTGGTGATAATATCCCTTGAAAGTAACTGGTGAAAATATTTTTGCTCCCGTCCTCTGCTGCTTATTATATTGTATGACCTTTCACACTGGCACTACTTGAACTTTGATGGATCCACTTAGTGGATGTATATGATATGCAAAGAAAAGAAAAATACTGCAGCAGACTAGAAAAACAGTGTTCTTTATTCCAATATGTCCATGTTCTGAACATGTTGGAATAAAGAATTTTTTTTATCTTTTATGTTTTTTGGAGCGCTGCAATTATTTCCTATTATTTGCATATTCTCATACTTAGATATAAGTATACATAACTATGTAAATTGGTAGCACACTATTTAAAAACTGCTGAAAACAGGCTGCATGAGGGAGCTGAAAAGCTACTACTTTTGTTACATGGGTTAATAAATCATTCTTACAATTTGTTTGATATTGATATTTTATGTAATTTATATTTTATGTAATAGAGCAATACAAAATAGCAAGTATGTGTGAAGTATACAGGAAACAACACGTGCTTTTCAAAATTTTTTCAAATTAAAAAATTAAAAAATGTGCCATGTATATGTATTCAGCCCCCCGTATTCAACCCCTAAATAAAATCCAGTATGACCAATTGTGTTTAGAAGTCACCTAATTAGTAAATAGAGTATATCTGTATGTAATTTATCCATAGCTGTTTTGTGAAGGCCTCAGAGGTTTGTTAGAGAACTTTAGTGAATAGCAACATGAAAACAAATTAACACACTGGACAGCTCAGGGACAAAGTTGTAGCAAAGTGTATTGCAGGGTTAAGTTTTTTTAAAAATAGCCGTAGCTATGAACATCTCACTAAGCACTGTTCAATCATCCATAAATTGAAGAAACATGGCACAACTGTTTACCTACCAAGACATGACCGTGCACCTAAACTGACAGCCCAGAGCAATAATTAGAGAAAAGGCCAAGTGGCCTAGGTTCACTCTGGAGGAGCTGCAGAGATCCACAGGTCAAGTGAGAGAATCGGTCAAGAGAACAACTATTGTACTCCATATACTCCAGTACTGTATATGTACTCCATAAATATGGACTTTATGAAAGAGTTGGAAGAAGAAAGCAGTTTTTTAAAGTAAGCCATAAGAAGTCCTGTTTGCATTGTGCAAACCGCTTTATATGGGACGCAGCAAGCCTAAATGCCCATGTTGCGATGTGCACCGGGGTCCACACTCTGGACCACGAACATGCTCATGCTTGCGTTCCCCGGGGCCAGCTACACTTGCCTCTCCCAACTCTTGCTCTGTCTGGTGTGCTTGTACCTGCTCCCTAGGGCACGTGCTGACTTTGAGATTTACAGGGACAATGTCCCGCTGATTAGTAATGGCCGGGTGCTGACCCTGTGCTACCTCACTTTCCCTTGTGCACCCTGCCAGTTATTGATGTGCTTCCCTTATGGTTGTGAGTGCTAATTCTTTTGTGTTTGACATGTGCCTGGACTTTGACTATGTTTGCCTGCCCTGACCTTATTGCCTGGCTTCTGACTATTCCTTTAGCTTACTCCTTTAGTAGCACTCTGCACCCCAGCTGTTGCCATGAGCGGCCACACCAGGAGTAGCGATTTGAGAGACTCCTGCAACAAAGCCAACCTGCACTGGTGAAGAACTGGTGCTCTCTTTAGACACCACTCCCTGGCATGGTTTTGTGTCATCTTTCAAGGAGACCCAGAGGACCCACTATTCTTCTTGTGACAGCCAAACACTATGCGTGGAGGAAAGCCAACACTGCACATCACGCTGATGGTGATAGTAGCATCATGCTGTGGGGATGCTTTGCTTCAGCCGAGACTTGGAAGCTGGTTAGAGTTGATGGGAAGCTGGATAGTGCAAAATCCAGAGCAATCCTGGAGGAAACCTGTTAGAGGCTTGAGATTGGGGCATAGGTTCACCTTACAGCAGGACAATGACCTTAAAGGGGTTTTGCCACGAAGTAGAATTGATGTAAGAAGTTTCAAAATTAAATAATAAACATTTTCACCATTCATCATTATTAAAAATTCTGCACCGTTTTTGTTTTAGCTGATCCTTTAGTGATCCATTTTTTACAGCTCATCTCCAGGGGATACAACCAGGGCTGTGAGCTTCTCAAGCCTGATCGCACATGCTCAGACATCACCTCTCTTCTCAGGTAGCTACTGAGTGTTCAAACCCGAGGTGCTGTCATTCTACTCTAGTCCTTTGGACTAGTTAGTAATAAGTCAAACAGTGCAAATAAAAAATAAGAAACCTCAATGAGGTCTGTGCATTGATAAAGAGGAAAAAAAATCCACAGGTTAAGTTCCTGCAGGGATTTGAACCAAGGACCCTTGTGCCGTAAAGCAAAAATGTTACCTCTGAGCTCCAATGTAGCTACTTACAATTCTATACAGAAAAAGACCTTTCTTTGACTAGAGAGAGGAGAGGCCTGGTGACGGCATCCTGCTGAGTCACATGATAAGCAATTCAAACAAATCACACACACCCCCTTCTGAGCACACAGAGCTGAAGAGCTGGATACAGGAGGTATGAAATGAGATCATGGCAAAACCCCTTTAAGCATAAAATAAAAGCTACAATGAAATTGTGTAAATCAAAACATATTCACGTGTTAAAATGGCCCTGTCAAATTCCAGACCTAAAGCCCACTGAGAATTTGTGGTAGAACTTGAAAATTGCTGTTCACAAATGTTCGCCAACCAATCTGACTGAGCTAGAGCAATTTTGCAAAGGAGAATTAGCAAAAATTCCAGCCTCTAGATGTGCAAAGCTTGTAGAGACATACCCAAACAGACTGCAGCTGTCATTGTAGTTAAGGGTGGTCCTACAAATTATTGACTCGTCGGGGCTGAATGCACGTCACATTTTTTCAGTTTTTTATATGCAGAAATTTGGAAAAGCACATTTTCTTTATACTTCACAAATACCTGCTAATTTGTGTTGCTCTTTCACATAAAATATCAATAACAGAAATTTATGTTTGCGGCTGCAATGTTTAAAAATGAGGAACAGTTCAAGGGGTGTGAATACTTTTACAATCCACTGTTGCAATCGTTCATGTGACAGATGCACATGACCACTGTGGCCTGTGATTGACTGTACCTGTCACGTGTCTAGCAGGTATGATTCTTTATTTAATTTTGTATCATGCCCCGACAGACGAACAAGCTTTTTGAACTCCCAGAACACCCCTTTAAGTACTATCTCGTAGCTGTCACCTTCTCTTAATAGTTACAAAACATATCAGGCATTGTAAACAAGGGAATTTACTTCACTTTGAGTTACACAAACACCTTGAAATAAGTGGTGTATAAGTGGACTGTGTTAATTAGGCTCTGTTGTGCTACAAATCTGGTGCTGCACTTTAGTTTTCACTTTGGTAATGATGAGACTGGATCACTAACTCATTTTTTATTTTTGCCATTGCACAAATCATCTTTTGTACAAGTAAAAAGCAGACCAA
This sequence comes from Phyllomedusa bahiana, assembly GCA_025379985.1. NCBI lineage: Eukaryota > Metazoa > Chordata > Amphibia > Anura > Hylidae > Phyllomedusa > Phyllomedusa bahiana. Next base: position 25,347 of record JAODAL010019950.1, on the reverse strand, counting down.
TGTTTAATATTTTAACATATTTTAATCATAGTAATGCAGTACATAATTGCAGAAATCCTGTACATTAAGCCAAAACGCACTCCATAAAAATAAGTAACAGAACATTAAAAAGAAAATATGTGACTTTTGAGTAATGCTATAATTACTGAATTTTGAAAATAGTTCTACGATGGGCTACAATCATTGCCCTTCATTATTTCTTTAGACAAGTGCATAAATTGTTTTTAAAAAACCAAGCAATAAGCTAGAACATTTTTTATGGGAGGTCTGTATTCCGTTTGCAATAGAGTTAAAGAAGGACAGTAATACAAGGGGTTGTCTGCTTTTGGTAATCCCTTTTTATTAGAAGGCTCCCTCAACAATAAACTGCGTGCTTGTTGAGGGAAGCACAGTAATTTGTGAAGGAACCCTGTAGCAGTTCAATTTCCATGAAGTGCTGCCACAGGTGTAAAGAAGCATTACACAGTTCCCACAAAATCTGTGGTTCTGCTTTGATGGATGCATTATTTTGGATATTTCTTGTGTATAAGAAATATCATGGGGTATTCCCCTATATGCCTACATTTTTTTCCAATATATTGATTAAGGGTATACTGACATATTTTGAGCTTGCTGGTATATGCTGCCTCTTTTAACTGGTGTATTAGATTTTATAAGTGTTTATGTTTTGTGGCAGAAATTGTTCCGTTAATAAAAAAGTAAACATTTATGTAAAAAAGAGTATTGTTTTTATTTTACTGCCTGTATATTTATGGGCAAGTTAAAATGAAAGTATAATCTCTTTTTGTTCGATGATTTTGTATATCAGCGCCAAAACAACATCCTTCTGGTCTTCACCCATGTTCTATAAACAAAGAAATAACCTCTGGTCACAACAATAATGAAAAAATGCAAACAATTTTAATATCAGTGTTTTTACAACCAACATTCAGAAAAAAAGATGGAGAAAAATAAGTTCACTTTATTTGTATGAGTTCTAAAACCATTATTAGTAAACGATAGTTTGAATAATTTAGATTTTAACAGTTTCTTACCTCATTCTGAAGTAATTTTGATACACTTTTCTTTACACTATATTCTTAGTTTACGGACGCTTAAGAGATAGACACAGTTGTACCTAGGGCTCCGTCCACATGACGAGTATTTAATGTCAAAATCCATGCAGATTCCAATTTGAAATATTCGTCTGAAGCCAAAAGGAAATAATCCTATTGACCGCAATAGAAAATATGTATTGTAGTTCAAAACCCCATAAAAAATAAATGGGTTTCGTTTTCGGACTGTAAATCCATCGGAAAAAAAAATCAACCAAAATCCACATGAAATACCCGTTGAAAACTGCAACATCAACGGTAGAATCCGATGAGTAAATTGTACTCGTTGTCTGAACACACCCTAACTGCAAAACTAAGGAATGTTCTAAACAGACTCTATTAAAAATGACCCGCCATGTTGTTGCTTTGGAGTTTAAGTACTTTTTTTCAATAGCTATTGGTGGTGTTGAATCTGAAATTCATCAAAGTACAGCTCCTATTTCTGAGGGGCTTTCTGCTCTCTTCTGTCTATTAGCAGCTGAAATCTTAGCAACTGGTTCAACATAGCTAATTAGAGCAAGGAGGGGGAAGGAAAGCATCAAGACGACAGTTTGCATGGGGAGAATCACTTTAAACTTTGAGAAACCAAGAGCTTCTATAAAGCATATATCCACATTTAATTAGAAATAACTTTATTTTGGTTGTTTTTTAAAAGTATCAGCTAAAATAGGTGAATGTCTTGGATATGGATTTAGATGTATCTCTGATTCTTTATCCATTTATGTTTCTTTCCATCCTTATGAGAGAGGTCTGACAAAAAGACATGCTAATTTCTTATTGGTTTATAATGTCATGGGATCAGAAAGTCCAACCAAAAACTTCTATTGATTTTTGATTTCTTATTATAATGCAAAACCTTTTTTGTTAATTGGAAAACAAGAGACACCAAGTATGCTATTAGACATCAAATTGGCAACCAGAGATGACAAATCTTCATACTGGCCAACATAATATGGACATATGACTGAAAGCCTAATTTAGATTTCTTTTTCTCCTGCTGGGATGTAAGGCATACAGCTTACTTGTTCTAAATGGTCCACATCATTATATGACCTCAAAACTCCAATGCAAGTATTATTTATTTGCCCTGCATAGCTCATAGGAGTATTTCTACTTCCATTGGCTCCTATTGATCAATTCTTCTAATTTCTATACATTCTTTATTTAGATACATTGTAATATTCTTAAATTTTTAAAACCATTAAAGATATGGGTTTGCAATAATGTTTTTTAAGATCAAGATAATAGTATAATAAATTTTAATTACAACAAGAATATTACTATTAGTAGTACAATTGTTTACATTATTTATTTTTTATTCAAATTAACCATTTGATACTTTAACAGGATTCATTAAGTATGTATAATTATGTCACTTTAACCCTTTCCCACTACATGCTCATAATAATATGGCTCTAAGTTTTCGTTCTTTTTGCCATCCAAGAGAGATAACTTTTTTATTTTTCATGTTTTTTTTTTCTACGGTGTTCCCCGTACAGGATAAATTATGTTATATGTTAATAGATCAGACTTACATTTACATGTTAAAAAAGAGAAAAATCTTTTTCAGCAATGCTCAACCTTATGTAGAGTTCCGTAGTGCTGTCAATTAATTGGAAAAACTTACATGGAAAGCCACTGGGCAATGCTTCTACATATACCAAACAATCCTTCATGTGGAATGCCAGGAATCCATGCCAATATTTATTCAATTTATTACATGGCAAACGGAGAGACTACAAATGCTGGTGGTAGACGATAACGCGTTTTAGACCTGCTTGGGTCCTTGTTCACAGCTAACTACTAAACATACAACATTCAATTTTAAAGCAACATAAAACCAATGAGGGCACAGAACGTGTATGACATCACTAAAATGCCGCCCTCTATGCTCAACGCTTTATAGACCTATAATGTTAATCTGATTGAAAAACGGAACAAATACATTTTACAAAAATATATATAGGCACAATAACAAAGTATCAGTAAATATATGACAGATCGTTCCTGTAATTGAGACCCTTTGGGAAACATGTATCACACATTAGTATCCAGTAAGCTTCCCATATTCTTATTTTCTTAGACCAGTCTCCACCACTGAAAGGTCTGTTAACTCTCTCTAATGCTATACATTTAAACGAAGCAAGTGAACTTGTATGCATCTCCACAAAATGACGTGTGGCTCCCGATAGATGTGAATGCTTGTTTTTAATACCTGTAATGTGTTCTGATACCCTTTGTTTAACTTTACGTATAGTACTACCAATATATAGTTTGTTACCTTCCTCACTAAGTAAACCATAGACAACATGCTGCAAATCACAATTTATGTAATTTTTCACTTGAAGCTCTTTTTCCCCTTGACTATCAGTAAAGGTACTCGGTTTTTTAACAAATCTACATAAACCACAACATGCACCTCCACAGGGATAAAAACCCTTATTTTGCAACCATGTTTCATTTGTTTGTTTGCTCTGAAAATAACTTGGGGATATCTCATTACTAGTGATGAGCGATATAATTGAGAAAAGTTGAAATCGAGCAGATCTTCATGTTTATCGAGGTTCCGATACGATTCGATTTTTTTCCTTGGTTCGGGGGGGGCAGATTCTGCATCAGACATATTTCTCATATCAAATCTCTGTGAGATAGCACCTTATTTTATTTCTGCATTGCTCTGCGTTGCCTAAAAAAAACACTCCAATTCTTTGGGGCTTGTGAACAGCTCAATGGCTGAACAAACATGAACCCAGTAGCTAGCAACTTTGCCATTTATGCTGACTGGGAAAAAGATCACATGTGCAGCTAATTGCTAGAGCAAGATGAAAAACTGCACACCAATTTTAACACCTATTCACACCAGCATGCAGAAAAGCCGCAGTATAATGCATGGGGAGATTGCACAGATGCAAAGTAACCAATGAAACAATCATCCTCAGGGCATGAGGGAGGTGGTTGCCGGTACTACAGTTGCATATAATAAGGCGATACAAAAGTGTGCCATAAATATAGATACGTGTGGTACACAATGCTGGCTTACAACCTATTAGTGACACCCATACTATTAGACCAGGCGGGCTGCCCAGCATTTTCTAAGTGTCCATTACAACACTGGCACACTCTGCTCCACAGCACTGTTGGGCAAATAAAAAAGGGCATACTGGAAAAATATTAAATATTAGGTATTATTTGGTAATGTGGCACCATAACACAAGCTCACAAGCCTCTTCACGGCTCCTCATGTCTTGTGAGTCCCTACACTAAACAACTTTACAGAAAAAACATACAGAAAATGGGACATTACTTACTCAAAAAACACTCCAATTCTTTGGGGCTTGTGAACAGCTCAATGGCTGAACAAACATGAACCCAGTAGCTAGCAACTTTGCCATTTATGCCTGCCAGCAGTGTCTGAGGAGGGGTGGGGCCTTGATTGTGGGGTGAACTTCTGCATCAGACATATATCTCAAATCAAATCAATGTGAGATAGCACCCTATTTTATTTCTGCATTGCCCTGCACTGCCTGCAAGCAGTGTCTGAGAAGGGGGGGGGCTTTGTTCTGGTGTGAACTTCTGCATCATACACAGCTACATTCATCTCTCATAAGAAATCGCTGTTCTATAGAGTTTATTCTACTTGTACTCCTGGTTGTCAGCAAACACCACATTTATTAGGTCTTCCTTAGAAATTATTTTTATTTCTACACCTGCTTGTTCAGAAAAGTCTGCATGTCTTAGACAATCCATAGAAAAATATTCTATTTGTACTCCTGGTTGTCAGTTGTGGTAAAAGACCACATTTATTCAATATTCCTTAGAAAAAAATTATATTTGTATCCGTGCTTGTCAGTTGTCTGAAAGACCACAGTTCTAAGATAATTCATAGAAAAATATTCTATTTGTACTCTTGGTTTGCAGTTGTGGGAAAAAGACCACATTTACTCCATATTCCTTAGAAAAAATATTCTATTTCTATCCGTGCTTGTCAGTTGTCCGAAAAGACCGCAGTTCTTAGATAATTTGTAGAAAAATATTCTATTTGTACTCCTGGTTGTCAGATGTGGGAAAAAAACACATTTATTAGGTATTCCGTAGAATAAATTTTTATTTCTACTCCTGGTTGTCAGTTGTCAGAAAAGAATGCAGTTCTTAGATAATCTGTAGAAAAAAGTCAATTGCTAGTCCTACTTGGCAGTTGTAAATCTCAGGGACTGAAGGAAGAACACTGTTGAGTTGGTGTTATGGTTCTTACACAAGACCGCATTTCACAGATATTTGATAGAAACAATTCTGTTTCTAATCCTAGTTGGCAGTTGGAAATTATAGGGATTTAAGAACACCTGTGATTTGCTGTCTTTGCAGTACAGTTTTTCAATAAGAGACTGTGAAAACATCTTCTATACCTTTTTATATTTATCTCTCTGAACATGGAGTGAACTACAGGTTGTAAGCGAGCAAAGAGGGGGGTAGTACGTGGAGCTAGAGGTACGAGAGAAGGCGCTTCTTCCAGTGCTCTGCAATCTGCATCCAGCGATTTTACCTCATCGACCTCCCAGTCACGGCCACAAATGTCATAATCATCAGCGTCAGCATTCATCCAACCTGAAGCAAAGGCAGCCCAAATGTCAACCCGTGTACAGACCACTGTGGGTAATCCATGTTCTGAAGAGCTCTTTGATGACACAATGCGGTTGGGGTCAGAAGGCATTTCAAAAGATCAAGAGTAAAAAGAGGATGATTTTGTCTGCTCTGACGCCCAACGCCTTGCAGTGCCTGTAGCTTCTAGCCCGCAGCTTCAAGATTTAGACTGTTAGGACGAGGAAGTCACCTGTGAGGATGATGATGTTGATAATGACATTGCGGATCAAACGTGGTCTTTTGAGCAGCAGTTGACGAGCGAATCATCAGTGGAGGAGGATGATGGGGCAGTGTCAGTGTGGGTCTGGCGTCAGAAAGGGAGAGGGCAGTCGCACAAGTCCGCTGACATTACTCCGCCAACCGTGGTCAGTGTTGACAGCGGGAACACCAGTACTAGGTTTTCACAGTCGAAGAGGGCCAGGACCTGTGAAGTCTGGGCCTTTTTCAATCAAGCCTCAGATTCGCCGACGTCATATGCCGGATTTGCCGTCAATGCGTCAGTAGAGGGAAGAATCTGAAGTGTTTAACCACCACGAACATGAATAGTCACATGCAGCGAAAGCATGAAATGAAGTGGTGCAATCACTTGGAGAAAAAAGGCCGCACAGGTCCTGGACTTCCAACCACTGTGCCACCCTCTTTTCCTCCTCCTCCTCCGCCACATCCAAGACCAAGCATTCCTCTGCTGCCCATGTCCGGCAGCGGCATGAGCAAGGATCAGCCCCAGTGCCACACAATGTCACCAGATTACCACCACCAAAGACACAGCCTACTCCTTCTCCTTCCACCAGTCTGACCTGCACGTTGTACAGCAGCCAGTCTAGCAGCCAGACTTCTGTGTACCAGGTGTGGGAGCAGAAGAAACACTTTCTACCAAACCATCCCAAAGGCAAAAGCCTGAATGTCGGCATTGCCAGTCTCTTGACATTGGAAATGTTGCCTTTCTGACTGTTGGACACAGATGGGTTCTGCCACGTCATGGCCCTTGCCTGCCCCCGATACAGATGCCGAGCAGGCATTTCTTTCGAAGAAAAGCCGTCCCTATCCTGGCCAGCCACATGTCATCTAAAATCTCCAGTGCGTTGGCTGCATCTGTATCCAGCAAAGTCCATCTGACTAACGATACATGGACTAGTAAGCATGGTCAAGGGCGCTACATCTCTGTGACAGCTCACTGGGTGAGTTGGGTGGATGTCTCTGGTGATGATGGTGGTTCTCATGCTCGGCGCACACACTTCCATACTGCAGGGATGGTGCAGGTTTCTGTCCCCCAAGGTCCACGGGTAGCATAATGTGCCAAGAGAAACTGGGCCGTGTTGAAATTAATGTGTCTTGGAGACCATGAACACACAGGTCAAGAGCTGTGGACGGCTCTGCACAATGAGACCAAGCAGTGGCTGGGTGATAAGAACCTGGCACCAGGCAAGGTGGTGTGCAACAACGGTAGACTGGAGTACATCCCTTGCCTGGCACACGTCATGAACCTTGTCGTCCAGAAATATTTTAAGCGCTACCTGAGTCTCGACTGCCTGCTAAGAAAGGCTCACAGTCTGAGCTCACACTTCCGGCTTTCGCACCCTGCTTCATCCTGACTGGCTGCATTACAGCGTCATCTTGGCCTCCCCATCAACCGTCTCATTGTTGTTGTGGCAACACTCTGGAATTCCACCCTCCACATGCTCCAGTGATTGTGGCTGCAGCGTAATGCCATTATGCAGTATGAAGTGACGCATGACCTGACAAGCAGTGGTGCGGACCTCAGGGTTTTGTGCCATAGAGAGTGGACGCAGGTGAAAGACCTCTGCACCATCCTTGCGAGTTTTGAGGAAGCCATCAAAATGGTCAGTCAGGACAATGCCCTTGTCAGCATGACCATTGTGGTGATATTAGTTCTGGAACAAATGTTGGACACTCTGATAAAGCAGGTCCCACCAGCGACGGAGGAGGAGGCGGACACAGATGCAGACACAGAGCCTTCCTCTCCATCAGATCAAGAAGGCCCGACAGTTTCACAACTTTTTTTTCTTGTTAGGCGGTGGTTTGGGGTCCAGGGCTGCTGCAGGGCGACGCCTCAGCTCTCAGGGTACATCATCTCAGGCAAATCAGGGCTGTGTTGATGCTGCTGCGGAGGAGGAAGAGGCATGGCTGGACATCGACGGTACCGATATCCCTGCGCTGGAAAGAGGTTGGCACAGATTTGAGGTTTAGGAGGAAGATCTGTTTAGTGCCCCTCGACCCCAAGGCTTGGGAAATCCTGGCTGCATCTCTCACATGAGTGCTTGGATGCTCCACTTCCTCCAACATGATCCACACATGAAGGCCATCACAATGAACTGCAGTTACTGGATGGCCACCCTCCTAGATCCGTGTTACAAAGCAAAAGTCAGCACTTTCCTTCCACCCACAAAAATTGACAGTAGAATGCAGGAATTTGAGACGGTGCTCATTGATCAACTTGAGACATCTCTTGCGTCTGCTTCACATTCTAATTTCAGGGTGGAACAACGTCAGGAACATGACAGCAGTAGAGTGGCAAGTAGCCGTAGCAGCAGCAGGTATTGTGGCAGAAGCCTAATGGGTGACCTCTGGCAATCCTTATTTACCACCTCACCAATGCCTTTAATGCAGGGCATAAATCATACACACAGAGAATGCCTTAAGATCATGGTCCACGACTATCTGCAGCTCAACACCGATGTTTTTGGACATGTCCCAGACCCAATCGACTTCTGGGTGCCCAAAATGGATGAATGGCCAAGCTTGCTCGGCATGCCATAGAAGTGTTATCTGGCCCAGCAGCCAGCGTGATCTTGGAGCAGACCTTCAGCACAGCTGGATGAGTGATAACAGACAAACATATCCTGCTTTCCCCTGAGAATGTGGATCCTCTGACTTTTATCAAGATGAACCAGTCGTGGATCTTTGATGATTTTGTTGTCCCAGTTGCTGAGGTCAATGATTAGTAGCCGGTCTACTTCACATTCCTCTTGAAAAAGAAATGGTCCTCTTGAAAAAAAAATTTTCAAAATGCTCATTTCTTACTGCTAATTGTATTCAGAGTGTCCAAAAGGTCATGTTGCTGGTTTGGCGGTTAGGAGACTGTAAAAGACACCAATAGTTTTGTTGAAAAAAACCTTATTCCAATTAATTATTTCTTCATGAACATTTTAAGCAGTTTCAATGGTTTTGGGGTCATAGTGCTGTAAAAAACAGCTATAATCCAAGTCCTATTGTAAAATATGTTGTTTCTAACAGGCATTTCTTCTTCACAATTTTTAAGACTGTCCGAAAGGTTATTTTTCCAGCTTTTGGGGTCAGGGTACTGGAAAATAACAGCTATAATCAGGGTCCTATTGTAAAAAAATGTTGTTTCTAATAGGCATTCTTGTTCACAATTTTTTTTTAGAGTGTATGAAAAGTCATTTTTCAAGCTTTTGGGGTCATGGTGCTGTAAAAAAACAGCTATAATCCAAGTCCTATTCCAAAAAATGTTTTTTAAAAAACTCTTTTATTCTTGCTAATTTTATTGAGTGTCGAAAAGGTCATTTTTGCTGCTTTTGGGGTCATGCAGCTGGAAAAGACCAGCGATATTCAAGACTCTATTCAAATAAATTTGTTTCAAAGACGAATTTCTTCCTGCCAAATTTATTCTCTGTGTCCATAAGGTCATTTCTGCTGATTTTGGGGTCAGGCTACTATGAAAGGGGTGCCAGGGGTGCAAATAGGGCAGTACTCTGGTTAGTGGCCCTCTGCCTTTGTCAACATACATGCACATCTAAAAAAAGGGCAACATTGTGCACATTAAGGGTATGGGTACCATAGAAAAAGGCATGCCACCTAAATGCTATCATGGCAAGACTGGCAGGATATATAATGTTAAACAGCATGCTGTTGGTAGAATTGTGAACAAGCACATCAATGGTAAAAGCCTTTCCTCAAGAATCAAGGTTCGTGTGAGGTACATTCGCCACCCCAAGAGCAGATAGAGTTTCCTCCAGCGCGTCCAGGAAAGCGAGAGGAAGAAAAAGAAAGCCAAGGAAAAGGGCATTCTGAGGAAGGCTCAAGGTGCTAGCTCACACTTCCGGCATTTGCACACTGCTTCAGCCTGACTGGCAGCATTGCAGCGTCATCTAGACCTCCCCGTAACCGTCTTCATTTCTTTGTGCAAATTTTATTGGGAGTGTGCATAAGGGCATTTTGTCTGGTATTAGGGTCATGTTGCTTTAAAAGACAGCGATAGTCAATGTCTTATTCTGAAAACTTTTGTTTGAAATAATAATTTCTTCCGGTGATTTTTATTCTGATGCTCAGTAAGGGCATTTTTGCTGTTTTGGTGGTCAGGTCACTGTAAAAGACACCAATAGTAAAGGTCGTATTGAAAAAAAGTTATTTCACATACTGATTTCAAATTTCACATGCCTCAAGGCAATCAAATTGAACAGTGGTTACTGGGTGTCCAAATCAAAAGTCAGCAATTTCCTTCAACCTACTTAATTTGACAGTAGAATGCAGGAATTTGAGAAAGGGCTCATTGACCAACTGGAGATATATATGTGTCTTCTTCACATTCTAATGTTAATGTGGAAAAACATAAGCAATGTGACAGCAGTAGAATGGCAAGTAGCTGTAGCAGCAGCATTGGAAAAAATCTTGTTTGAAATAGTCAATTTCTTAGTGCAAATTTTTATTCTAAGGGTCCATTAGGGCATCTGTGTGGATTTTGGGGTCATGCTGTGGTAAAGGACAGGGATAATCAATGTCCTGTTTACTAAAATATTGGTTAAAATACTTATTTCTTCTGGCACTATTTATTCTAAGGGTCTATAAGGGCATCTGGGTGGGTTTTGAGGTCAGGCTGCGGGAAAGTTCAGGATAGTCAATGTCCTGTTCACTAAAATAGTGGTTCAAATACCGTACTTATTTGTTCCAGCACTTTTTATTCTGAGGGTCCATAAGGGCATCTGTGCGGCCATGTCGCTGTAAAAGAAACCAATAGTAAAGGTCTGATTGAAAAAGGCTTATTTCACACGCTTCAAGGCCATCAAAATGAACAGCGGTTACTAGGTGGCCCCCCCTCCTTGATCCACATTCCAAATAAAAAATTAGCAATTTCCTTCCACCCACACAAATTGACAGTAGAATACAATAATTTGATACAGGGCTTGTTGACCAACTGGGGACATCTGTTGCGTCTTCTTCACATTCTAATGTCACGGTGGAACAATGTCAGCAACGTGACAGCAATAGAATGGCAAGTAGCCATAGCAGCTAGGGATGAGCGATTATAATCGACAAAGTTGAAATCAGCACAGTTTTTAGGTTGTTCGGAAATTTCCGATCACGTGATATTTTAGGTGAGAATCTGCACGTGATCTTTTACTATCGCGCCATTTTCGGCGCTTCCTGTCATTTTGGCGGCCAGCAAATCAGCTTAGAGAATAGAGCAGGGTGAGCTGGGTGTGCAACGTCATGACTGTGATGTGTATGGTTGTCATTGGCTGGAAAAGTCACATTACCTCGTTTTGCATAGAACAGCGTTTCCTGTTCATCAATAGTGTTTCAGTGTCTCTCACTAGAGCAGGACGTGTGCTAGATCTCTCTCAATACAGCTCAGCTCAGAGACACAGTTCTCTTTATTCATACAGACAACTATGCTTTCAGTTGTGAACATTAGAACATAGGTAGATTAGAGAATTTCAGCTCTTAGTTAGACAGAGACTTTTAAAGAAGCATCTAGCACTGTACAGCCGTGGTGGGGCAGGGGGGGGAGGGGAGTGCGGGTGAACACAGACAGACAGGCAGGCAGGCTTTTGAAAGGAGAGTGTATATTGTGCAGCCCAGACTCTGCTTTGAACCTGCATTGAAATGGCTTTTTTTTTTTTACCAGTTTTTGGCCAGCACACCTCGCACCTGAGGTGAAATTGTACCTTTTATTTTGTGGAGCCCAGTTTTGTTCAAAGACCCACCTTGTACTTATAATAGGATACAGACATTTTCTAGTAACTGCAGGTGTATTTCATGGGTGCAAAACCCACCTTTTCTTATCCGTATAACTTTTAAATAACTGTTTTTCACTTTGGCGCAGCCCAGTTTTGTTCAAAGACACACCTTGTACTTATATTAGGATGCAGAAATGTGCTAGTAACTGCAGGTGTATTTCATAGGTGCAAAACCCACCTTTTATTATCTGTATAACTTTTAAATAGCTGTTTTTCACTTTGGTGCAGCCCAGATTTGTTCAAAGAGCCACCTTGTACTTAAATTTGAAAACAGAAATTTAGTGGTAATTGCTGTTGTATTTCATTGGTGCAAAATCCACCTTTTATTATCCGTATAACTTTTAAATAAATGTATTTCACTTTGGTGCGGCTCAGTTTTGTTCAAAGAGCAACCTTGTGCTTAAATTTGGATACAGAAATTTTGTAGTTACTGTTGGTGTATTTCATTGGTGCAAAAACCACCGTTTGTTATCTGTATAACTTTTAAATAGCTGTATTGCACGTGGTGCGGCCCTAGTTTTTTTCAAATAGCCTCGTTGTACAACAATTTTGATAGAAACATTTTCTAGTAACTGTTTTCGTTTGTCATTGCTGCAAAAAACGCAATTTCTCATCCGTTTAACTTCTGAATATTTTATTGCGCTCGGTGAATCTCAATTTGGCGCAGATAGCGCACTTGTATGAAAACTATCAATTCCTAGTCCTACTGGGCAGTTGTAATTCCCTGGGACTGAAGGAAGAACACTGTTGATTTGGTATTACGGTTCTTCCACCAGACCGCATTTCACAGGTATTCGCTAAAAAAAAAATTCAGTTTTAACCCTTTTTGGCTGTAGAAAATTAGGGGATTTAAGAATAGCTGTGTTTTGTGTCTTTCAAAAAGAGACTGTCAAAACTTTCCATACCTTCTTCTTTTTTTTTCTAAACAGGGGAGGAAAATGAGGTGGAAAGCAGCAAAGAGGTGTGTAGAACTTTGAGGTAGAGGTTTAAGAGAGAAGGTGCTCCTTCCAGTGCGGCGACAACAGCAAGCCAGGGATGGGTCGGTTGCGGACCTTTCAGGTTGTCAACGCTGGGTCAGGGCCCATGAATCTCAGTGCGAACACGTCCCCCAATTGTTCTTCATTTTTAAATGAAAAACTGCACCCAGCAGTCTTACCTCCTCGTCCCCTAGTAAACGGCCCCAAATGTCGTCATTATGATGAGCGATTACTTTGACATGTATGGGGTCGATATTCGATTGGGCAATTATCAAACGATTTCCGATAGTCGATAATAGATTACCCCCGATCCCTTAAAGTCAGGGGGGGAGAGAAACAACCCCTTCATTCTTACACCCAAACAGGGGGGAGAAGCTGGAATTAAAACATCCACAACAGTCAAAATGGTAGTGCACATCTTAGGCAACACACTTAGGTTAAAAACCAAGAAAAAAAACTCACAGACTATTCATATCCCTGTTTTGACCAAGCAAACCCCTTAAAACCCTGCATCACCCACAAATTAAAAAAGGCCAGAAGGCGTATGATTTGAACCGTCATTTTTCTTGAACGGGACATTGAAAACCCGCCCGGGAACGCGCATGACCCCCAAACCTGCATGACCCCCAGATTTAAAAAGTCCGGAAAAAAAGGGTTTTTTTCAACCACCTTTTAGTTGAACTGGCATTGACTTATCGCCCTGTACCCAAAAATGCCCTTTAAACCTTCGACCCACAGTTTAAAAGTCCCGGGAAAAAAGGAGTTTTTGAACCACCATTTTGTTTCATGGAGACCATACCTTCCTGTGCCCTAGAAAGACCCCCAAAAACCTGTCTGCCCCACAGATTAAAAAGTGCCGGAATGGGAAATCTCTAACCCACCATTTTAGTTGAAGGGGAATTGTTTCCCCTGTCCTGACCCATAGATAGCCCCAAACCGCTAACCCAATTTAAAAAAGTGTTTGGGGAAAAATGGTCTTTCAACCACCATTTTATTTCACTGGCAAATGATATATTGTCCTGTACGCCAGAAGACCATTAACCTGTCTGCCCCACAGTTTTAAAAATTGCGGAAAAAGGGTTTTGAACCACCATTTTAGTTTCAGGGAAAATGACTATACCTGCCTGGGCCACAGCATGACCCCCCAACCTTTGCCCCACAATTAAAAAAGTGCGGAAATAGGATCTTTAAACCACCATTTTAGTTGAATGGACATTGACTATCCCTGTCCTGAGCAAAAGCATGAGCCCCAAAAACCTGCATGCCCCCCAAATTTTAAAAAAGTGCCGGGAAAAAAGGAGTCTTTAAACCCCACCATTTTAGTTTCACTGGCCTTGACTAACCTGCCTGGGCCACAGGAGCCCCAAACCTGCGACCCCCCACTTTTAAAAAAGTCCCGGAAAAAGGAGTTTTTCAACCCCCATTTTTTGAACGGACTTGACATTTTTGTCCTGTCCCGAGAACCCCCCTAAACCTGTTTGCCCCACAGATCCAAAGTGGCACTAGCTATTTTGTACAGTGACTGTCATTTATAATTTTTTGGTAACTGACATTTGTTTTACAAAAATTTATTTGGGGAAGTTTTATTTTTAGTTTTTACATTAATATCATTTTGCTTTTTTTTAAAGTGGGGATAACATACAAACACCCCCCCCTGCAGTTTTTTAAAGGTATTTTTTTACACGGTGTTTTGTTAAAACGCCCAACACCCCATAAGTAAAAAATTGCCTACTCACCCCCAAAAACTTCTTAGTGAGAAGACATTTCCCCTCCGGGTTTTTGAGAGTGACAGCAAATCAATTCTCGGTTTATTTTTCCCCCCAAACCCTTCTTCAGTGATTAGGGAAGACCCCCCGGGAATAATGACCCCCCCATAGGACTCCAGCCCCAGAAAATTTTTAAGCCTCAAATTGGTGCAATTTGTTTTCAGCCCCGGAGCCCCTTTTTTACACTATTAACCTCAAGAAATCACCTTTTTCAAAAATTTATTTTTTTGAGAAATTTGAAGCACTCCTGATTGCCCCTAACGGTGAGGCCCAGTGCTGCCCTGCCATCTGTTAAACCCCGGGGGTCCAGCTGAGGGCCAGACTTTCAGTGGGTGCGGTGAGAGCCCAGGCTGATCTTCACTTTTAAACACGGAAAGGGCCAGCTGCCAGGCCCGACTTACGTGGGTGCGGTGAAGCCCAGGCTAGGCTGTCACTATTTAAACCCCAGGTTCAGCGCCGGGGGGAGTTACGTGGGTCGGGGAGCCCAGGGGGCGTCCGTCATCTTTAACGGTAAAAAAGCCCTTATGACCAGCAAGGGAAAAAAGTCGTGCTGAAACAGAGGCGGGAAACGGGGTGTGGCTAGACTACCCTTCCTCATACACAGTCCCCAAAACCCGGGTACGTTGCCCCTCCGTATGGTGCGGACCAATTGACTTACTTTGGAAAAACGGGGGTTAACGCATCCCCTTCCATTCAGGGCCCTTTTTTTTTGGCATTCTTTTTCTTATTTTTACTAAACCCCTCTGGAGGAAAATTTTCTCTTTTCTTTGTTTCTGTCCGTGCCCATACCCAGCCTTGAAAACCCCACATTTCAAGTCTTCCTGTCCCTCCCTTTTACAATTAGAGGAAATTATTTTTTACCCGTTTTTTCAGAAGTTTTTTAGCAGTTTAATTTAGAAAAAACATTTTTAAAATAGATGGAATCCCCAAAAACTTTGTTTTTTCCCTTTTATTAAAAGTATTAAATGGTTTGTTCACTATAGGGATTGCTTGCTCGTTAAAGACTTGCAAAAAAAAAAGTCATTTGCAATATGTGTCCATTAAAAGTGTCCTACTATTCTGTTTTTGACAGCACCTCCCCTTGACCCTTTTTGACAATTGTGAAGAACAAATGTCTGTTAGAAACCCATTTTTTTATAATAGGACCTGTAGAATACTGCATTTACAAAAAAAAAAAAAAAGCCCCCAAAAACAAAACAGACCCTTGAGCCCCCTTTTGACAATTGTGAAAAAACAAATGTCTGTTAGAAACCCCCATTTTTTTTAAAAGGACGTTTTGTTAAACTCATTTTTACGCAAAAATGCCCCCAAAAAAACAAAACTGACCCTTCAGCCACTTTTGACAATTTTTGAAGAACAAATTCTTTAAAACCACATTTTTTTATAAAAGGGCCCGTTATAGCTGCATTTCACAACAAAATCCCCCCAAAAATTTTAAACAGACCCCTTGGGCCATTTTGACAATTTTGTGAAGAACAAATGTCTGTTAGAAACCAATTTTTTTATAATAGGACTTTTAGGGTGCGCATTTCACAGCAAATGCCACCAAAAAATTCAAAACATACCCTTGACCCCTTTTGACAATTGTAAGAACAAATGTCTTTGAAACATCATTTTTTTTTGAATAGGGGCCCGTAGTAAAGCTGAGTCACCCAAAAGCCCCCAAAAAAATTCAAAACATGACCCCTTTAAGGGCCCCTTTTGACAACTGTGAAGAACAAATGTCTGTTGAAACAAAAAAAATTTTTTATAATGGACCTTAGTTTTTTCGCTTTCAAAGCGAATGACCAAAAAATTATAAAAATGATTCAGCCACTGTTAAAAAAAAGTGAGGGGGAAATGCCACTTAAAAGCCAAATTTTTTGTTCCAAGGGGCCATGATTATAGCTGTATCTCACCAAACAAAATGACCCCAAAAAATTATAAATATGGGTTCTCAGCCACTATTAAAAAATTTTGATGGAGAAAAGCCACTTAGAAGCCCCCTTTTTGTTCAAAACCATGAAAATTATAGGATTTACGCAAAATACCTCAAAACCTTGACAAGCGAAAATTCTAAAAATAAAGGAGTAAAATTTAAAAAAGGTTTTTCATGAAACCTTCTGTCTTTTACAGTCTCCTCACAGAAAAAACCCGCAAAATGAACTGTTGGGAACTGAGAAAAAAAAATTGCAGTAAGAAATATCATTTTTAAAAAAGTTTTTAAAAAGGACCATTCTGTTTTTAAGAGGAAAGTGAAGTAGACCGGGAAAATAATCGGTGACCTCGGCAAAATTGGGGCCAACCATCATCGAATCCTGCCCGATTCATCTTTATGAAAGTCAAAAACCACATGTCTATGGAAAGCCGGGGTGCGTTTTTTCTGTAATGACTCCTCCACATGCGAAGGTCTGCTCAGATATGACACTGGCTGCTGGGCAGGACAAACCTTATGGCGTGGCGACGGGGCTGGGCCCTTCGTCCTTTTGGATACCCGAAAGTTATTTGGTCCGGAACACATCCAAAAACATCGGGGTTTAGAAGCAGATATCGTGCACCAGATCTTAAACTGGGCCCGGGAGGGGGTTGGATGTGTGCCCTGATTGCATGCGTTGGTGAGGTGGTAAATAAAGATTGCCCGAGGTCACCCCTTAGGCTTTTGCCCTTGCCTGCTGCTGCCGCTACGGCTACTTGGCACTCTACTGCTGTCACGTCACTGATGTTGTTCCACCGTGACATTTGAGGAACGTGAAGCAGACGCACCATATGTCTCCAGTTGATCAATCAGCAAGGTCTCCATTTCCTGCATTTTACTCTCTATTTGGGTGGGTGGAAGGAAAGTGCTGAGTTTTGTTTTGTACCGGGGATCCAGGAGGGTGGCCACCCAGTAACTGTTGTTAATTTTGATGGCCTTAATGCGAGGATCATGTTAGAGGAAATGGAGCATCCAAGCACTCATGTGAGAGATGGAGCCTTGATTTCCCAAGCCTCTGGGTCGAGGGGCACTAGCAAACTGATCTTCCTTATCTTCCTCCTCCCCCTCAAATTCGCGCCAACCTCTTTCCAAGGCAGGGACATCGGTAACGTCGGTGTCCAGGAATACCTCATGCTCTTCCTCCTCCGCTTCCTCCACCACAGCTTCAACACAGCCCTGACTTGCCTCAGATGATGCATCGTGAGAGCTGATGCGCCGCCTTGCACTAGCCCTGGACCCCGAACCACTGCCTAATGAAGACCGATAAAATTGTGAAACTGTCGGGCCTTGTGCATTCGCCGGAGACAAAGGCTCCGTGTCCGCATCTGTGTCCCTCTCCTCCTCCGTCGCTGGCGGGACCTGATGTTTCCGAGTGTCCAACGATCGTTCCAGAACTAAGATCACCACAATGCTCATGCTGACAAGGGCATTGTCCGCACTGACCATTTTGGTGGCTTCTTCAAAACTGGCAAGGATGGTGCAGAGCTCTTTCACCTGCCTCCACTCTCGGTGGCTCAACACCCCGAGGTCCACACGCTGCTTGTCAGGCCATGTGTCACTTCGTAACTGCGTAATGGCATTGCGCTGCTGCCACAATCGCTGGAGCATGTGGAGGGTGGAATTCCAGCGTGTTGCCATGTCAACAATGAGATGGTTGACGGGGAGGCCGAGCTGACGCTGCAACGCAGCCAGGCGGGATGAAGCAGGGTGTGAACGGCGGAAGTGCGAACTCAGACCTCGAGCCTTCCTCAGCAGGCAGTCCAGACCCGGGTAGCTCTTTAGAAACTTCTGGACGACAAAGTTCATGACATGTGCCAGGCAAGGGATGTGCTCCAGCCTACCGATTTTAAGGACGGCCAGCAGATTTCGCCCGTTATCGCACACCACCTTGCCTGGCACAGGGTTCTTGTCACCCAGCTAGCGCTCGGTCTCGTTGCGGAGAGCCGTCCACAGCTCCTGACCTGTGTGTGGACGGTCTCCAAGACAGATTAATTTCAACACGGCCTGGTTTCTCTGGGCACGTGATGCCACCAGAGGACCTTGGGGGAAAGAGCCCTGCACCATCCCTGCGGTTTTGAAGAGCGTGCGCCGAGCCTGAGAGCCACCATCGCCACCAGAGACCTCCACCCAGCTCACCCAGTGAGCTGTCACAGAGATATAGCGGCCTTGGCCGTGCTTACTAGTCCATATGTCGGTGGTCAGATGGACTTTGCCGGACACAGATGCAGACAACGCACTTGAAATTTAAGATGACACGTGGCTGGCCAGAGCAGGGACGGATTTTCTGGAAAAGAAATGCATGCTCGGCATATGGTATTGGGGGCAGGCAAGGGCCATGATGTGGCGGAACCCATCGGTGTCCCCCAGGCAATGCCGACATTCAGGCTTTTGGCTTTGGGATGGTTTGGGTTGAAGTGTTTCTTCTGCTCCCAAACCTGGGTGACAGAAGGCTGGCTGCTAGACTGGCCACTGTACGGCATGCAGGTCGTCAAAATGGTGGAAGGAGAATGGGTAGGCTGTGTCTCTGGTGGTGCTGGTGGTACTCTGGCGACGGTCGAGGCTGAAGCGGAGGCTGATCCTTGATCATGACTCTGAGAGACATGGGCAGCTGAGGAACGCTTGGTGGTGGCGGAGGAGGAGGAGGCGGAGACAGGGTGTGACAGTGGTTGGAAGCCCGGCATCGGTGTGGCCTTTTTTCGCTGCATGTGACTAGACATGTTGGTGGTGGTTAAACACCTAAGATTCTTGCCTCTACTGATGCGTTTATGGCAAAGGCGGCATATGACATCGCTGGGTGAATCAGAGGCTTCCTCGAAAAAGGCCCAGGCTTGAGAGGTCTTGGACTTTTTCGACGGCGATAAGCGAGGAGCTGTATTTCTGCTGATCGTGGCTGGCGGAATAATCTCAGCGGACTTGTGCGACCGCCCTCTCCCTTTTTGAGGCGGGTGCCGTACTGACACTAACCCATCGTCTTCCTCCTCGTCCAGTGATGAAGCGCTCGCAAGCAAATTCTGATGAAAAGACCACGTTGTATCCGCAATGTCGACATCCTCATCATCAACACAGGTGACTTCCTCGTCCTGACATTCTGTATCTTGGAGCTGCGGGCTACAAGCAACAGGCACTGCAAGGCGTTTCCGACCGCCCGGTATTTTTGCCGATTGACCAGATGGCGCAGGGTTCTTTCCCCCAAGGTCCTCTGGTGGCATCACGTGCCCTGTCATGGAGACCGTCAACACACAGGTCAGAAGCTGTGGACGGCTCTTCGCAACGAGACCGAGCGCTGGCTGGGTGACAAGAACCTTGTGCCAGGCAATGTGGTGTGCAATAACGGGCGAAATCTAATGGCCGCCCTTAAGATCGGTAGGCTGGAGCACGTCCCTTGCCTGGTACGTCATGAACCTCGTCGTCCAGAAATTTCTAAAGCGCTACCCGGGTCTGGACTGCCTTCTGGGAAGGCTCGAGGTCTGAGCTCACATTTCCCGCCGTTCACACCCTGCTTCGTTCCGCCTGGCTGCGTTGCAGCGTCAGCTGGGCCCTCCCCGTAAAACCGTCTCATTGTTGACGTGGCAACACGCTGGAATTCCACCCTCCACATGCTCCAGAGATTGTGGCAGCAGCGCAACGCCATTACGCAGTACGAAGTGACACATGGCCTGACAAGCAGCGGTGCGGACCTCGGGGTGTTGAGCCACCAAGAGTGGAGGCAGGTGAAAGAGCTCTGCACCTTCCTTGCCAGTTTTGAAAAAAGCCACCATAATGGTCAGTGCGGACAATGCCCTTGTCAGCATGAGTATTGTGGTGATCTTAGTTCTGGAACGATCGTTGGACACTCTGAAACATCAGAGGACACAAGATGGGGAAACACGGGAGCCTTTCTCTCCTTTGGGAATCCAGAAGGAAAAACAGTTTCACAATTTTATCTGTCTTCATTAGGCAGTGGTTCGGGGTCCAGGGCTAGTGTAAGGCGGCGCCTCAGCTCTCAGGGTACAGCATCTGAGGCAAGTCAGGGCTGTGTTGAAGCTGTGGTGGAGGAAGCGGAGGAGGAGCATGAGGTATTCCTGGACACCGACATGACCGATGTCCCTGCCTTGGAAAGAGGTTGGCACAGATTTGAGGCGGAGGAGGAAGAAGAGGAAGATCAGTTTGCTAGTGCCACTCAACCCAGAGGCTTGGGAAATCAAGGCTCCATCTCTCCCATAGTGCTTGGATGCTCCATTTCCTCCAACATGATCATCACATTAATGCCATCAAACTGAACAACAGTTACTGGGTGGCCACCCTCCTCAATTCCCGGTAGAAAGCATAACTCAGCACTTTCCTTCCACCCTCCTAAATAGAGAGTAAAATGCAGCAATTGGAGACCATGCTGATTGATCAATGAGGACATCTGTTGCATCTGCTTCAGTTCTCAAAAGTCACGGTGGAACAACGTCAGCAACGTGACAGCAGTGGAGCTCCAAGTAGCTGTGGCAGCAGCAGGCATTGTGGCAGAAGCCTAATGGTGGACCTCTGGCAATCTTTATTTACCACCTCACCAATGCATGCAATGCAAGGCACACATATTACACACCGAGACCCGGTTAAGATCATGGTGCACGAATATCTATGTCTCAACACCGAAAGTTTGGATATGTTCCGGACCCAATCGACTTTGGTATCCAAAATGGATGAATGGCCGAGCTCGCTGGCCACGCCATAGAGGTGTTGGCCTGCCCATATCTGAGCGGACCTTCAGCACAGCTGGAGGAGTCATTACAGACAAACGCATACGACTTTCCATAGATAATGTTGATCGTTTGACTTTCATCAAGATGAATCAGGCATGGATCTCTGATGATGTTGTGGCCCCCATTGCCGAGGTCACAGATTAGTTGCCGGTCTACTTCACATTCCTCTCCAAACAGAAATGGTCCTCTTGAAAAAAAAAAATTTTAAATGATCATTTCTTACTGCAATTTTTATTCTCAGTTCCCAAAAGTTCATTTTGCTGGTTTTGCGGTGAGGAGACTGTAAAAGACACCAATTGCACAAGGTTTCATGAAAAAAACCTTATTCCATTTACTCACTTCATCTTTAGAATTTTTCGCACTGTCAATGGTTTTGGGGTCATGGTGCTGTGAGATACAGCTATAATCATGGCCCATTGGAACAGAAAAGTGGCTTCTAAGTGGCATTATTCCCTCACAATTTTTAACAGTGGCTGAGAAGTCATTTTTATAATTTTTTGGGTCATGCTGCTTTGAAATGGGAGCTATATACAGGTCCTATTTTAAAAAAAATGTGGTTTCTAACATACATTTGTTCTTCACGATTGTCAAGAGTGGAAAAAAGGGGTCATTTTTTGTTTTTTTGGGGGCAGTTGCTGTGAAATACACCTATACTACAGGTCCTATATAAAAAAATTGGTTTCTAACTGACATTTTTTCTTCGCGTTGTCAAGAGTGGCTCAAGGAGTGTTTTGAAATTAATGGGGATGGTCTGTAAAAAAACGGAATAGGATACACTTTTAATTGGGACCATATTCAAAATGACTTGTTTTTTGCAAGATCTTTAACATAGCTAGAAATCCCTTTTGTGAGACAACCATTTAATAAAATTAAAAAGAGAAACAAAGAGGGGGGTGGGATTCATCTTTTTTTAAAATGTGTTTTCTAGAATTAAATATAAAAAAACTTGCATTACAAAATAGCTGACACAAATATTCCCGAATTGTAAAGGGAGGTACAGGAAACTTAAACAGATGTAGTTTTTCAGAGACGGGGGTTAGGAGCACATTCACCCCCCCCAAAAAACAGAGACAATTTTCCTCCAACACGTTGAGTAAAAGAAAAAAGACTGCCAAGAAAAAGGGCACCTGGGGAAACAGGAACGCAACACCAGCTTTTCCAAATGAAGCTCAAGGGTCCCACCATAAGGAGGGGGCAAGCGCTTTGTAGAGGCGAAATTTCTCAGCGCTCCCCAGGTTTGATTTTGTACTGGGGAAAGGCTGTGGGTTCTTAGCTCACACTTCCGCTTTCGCACTCGCTTTAGCACGACTTTTTCGTTGCGC
Organism: Phyllomedusa bahiana; assembly: GCA_025379985.1. Lineage (NCBI taxonomy): Eukaryota > Metazoa > Chordata > Amphibia > Anura > Hylidae > Phyllomedusa > Phyllomedusa bahiana. Next base: position 2,867 of record JAODAL010019950.1, on the reverse strand, counting down.
GTCATAAAGGGCTTTTTTGCCGGGTAAATGGATGACGAACGCCAACCTGGGGCTCTCACCGCACCCCTGTAACTCGGGCCTCAGCTGAAAACCCGCGTGTTAATAGATGACGGACGCACCCTTGCTCTCACCACACCCCCTTAAAAAACCCCCCCCCCCCCCCGGGCCCCGCCCGCGAAACCCGCGTGATCCCCGTTTACAGCCTCACCCCCCCTTGATCAGTAATTTCCCCCAACCCATTGACAGTAGAATGAGGGTATTTAAAAGGGCCTCGTTGACCTACTGGGGGCATCGTTTTGTTTGCTTTACTTTAATCTACAGTGGAAAAATGTCACCAGCAAAAGGGGAAAAAGGGTCTAGCAGCAACATAATGGAAAAAAAGTTGTTTTTTTAAAATATTTATTTCTTATTGGAAATTTTTCTGCTGAGTTAATAAGGGGACCCGTGGGGTTTTTGGGAAAGCTGCGGTCCGGGGGATAGTCAATGTCCAGTTCAACTAAAATGGTGGTTGAAAGACTCCTTTTTCCGGCACTTTTTAATCTGTGGGTCAGACAGGTTTAAAGGTCATACTGCGGTCCAGGACAGATATAGTCAATGTCCAGTTCAACTAAAATGGTTGTTGAAAGATTCCTTTTTCTTGCACTTTTTAATCTGGGGTCATGCAGGTTTGGGGCTCATGCTGTGGCCCAGGACAGGTATAGTCAATGTCCAGTTCAACTAAAATGGTGTTTCAAAGACTCCTTTTTCCGGCACTTTTTAATCTGTGGGTCAGACAGGTTTAATGGTCATACTGCGGTCCAGGACAGGTATAGTCAATGTCCAGTTCAACTAAAATGGTGGTTGAAAGACTCCTTTTTCCAGCACTTTTTAATCTGTGGGTCAGACAGGTTTAAGGGTCATGCTTAGAGATGGGCGAATTTCTCAAAAATTCGATTGGGTGACTTCGCCGAATTTTCCGACAAAATTCGTTTCAGTTTGCATTACTTCAGGATGAATCACGTTAAAAACTGTTATTTCCAGGCTGCACAGAGCCTGCAGGGTGTTGTAGAACGTTTAGCCATGCTTAAATATGCAGAGGGAGCTTGGTTTGGTCTTCATACAATGTTGTGTTTTAGTATGACACGCACATGACTGCCGCCGCTCTTAGAATCGCTTCACTATAAAATTCCCTGGGCACTTAAGAGGACAAAACTGTCCAAAAAACTGAAGTGGAATGTAGCCTGAAAAAGTCATGGCGGGAAAAACTAAAAAAAAAACAAGCTGAGAGTCAGGGGGAAATCAGTGACAAAGTGTGGGGGTAGGGCGGCACCCACAGCAGTAGGTCGAGGTGGCAAAGACTTTGGGGTGGCAAAAACGGAGTGGGCCACAAGGGGCACAATGCACAGGTGGAGGCACTGCTCACAGATGGGGGTCGACAGGGGCACAATGACTTTTGGGAGGGGGCAAAAAACAGGAGGGGCCCACAGAGGGGCAAAATGACACGTGTGGGGGTCACGAAGCAGCGCAAAAAGGTCAGACGGGCCAATGACATTCTGGTGGGCAAAACAGATGGGGCCACAGAGTGGCACAATGCACAGTGTGGGGTCACGGCAGCAGCGCATGGGGGTCAGACTTGGCAAATGAATTTGGGGTGGCAAAAAACAGGAGTAGGCCACGATGGCCAAGGGCCCAGTGTGGAGGTCACGGCAGCAGCAGCTGAGGTCAGACAGTGGCACAATGAATTGGAGGGGCAAAACGGAGTGGGCCACAAAAGGGCACAATACACAGGTGGAGGTCACGGTGCCAGCATAGGTCGGCAGTGGACAATGACATTTGGAGGTGGAAAAAAACGGGAGAAGGCCACGGGGGACAATCAGGGTGGGGGGCGGCCCCGGGCACAGATGAGGTCAGGATTTGGCAAAATGACACAGTGTGGGGGTGACCGCAGCGCAGCACAGAAACGCACATGGGGTCGAGGTGGCCAATGACACAGTGTGGTGTCCGGAACCAGCAGCCCGCATGAGGTCTAGAGTGGCCAATGACAGAGTGTGGAGGGGGGTGGAATACCGCCCCTGGAAAATGGTGGGCTGATGGAAAAATGGCGCGATGTGGGGGTCGGGCGGGGGGGGGGCACAAAATAGTCCCTGAGGCAGTGTTTAAAACCCAGATCTTTCTCAAAGTTGGGTGGGGCGTATGGCTGATGATTCTGCCGCCTAAGGCTTTGGGGTTTTTAGAAACCTGGCCGATCACGCCTGTTCATTTGACAAAGGGTAGTGTTCCAAATTTCCCGGGGGACAACGGGTTCTCCTTGGGGTAACGATGGCCCCCCCGCATGAACACCCGCCCTTTGCCACACTATGGGCCCGGGGGGACAGCCTTTTCCCTGCAAAAAATGGCAAGTTGCGGCCACACATCAGTTTGGGTGCCCAGTAGTCCCGCGGATTTCTAAGGGGTGGCAGGTGCTGCCGTAGGCCACCACCTGTTGGGTTTAGGTTGCTCCAGGTCCTGCTGCGTGTGGCGACTGCCCACCTACTTGGAGGGTGAAGGGCTGCCATCAGTGACTCCAGACTTAGGTTGTGCTGATGGAGCGGTTGCTCCTACCCCCCACCTTCCCTCAGCAGCTGGGCAGTATACGTGAGAGAAAAACCCCCTGTCAGACCTGTTAAGGGGGGACGAGCCCCACATAGGCGCGGCCCAAATGACTACGGAGGGTTTCCCCAAGTATTTTGGTTGTCCTCCCCCTCAATAGTGGGAAAAAGGCTCCCCCTTTTGGGGCCGGGGAGGGGGGTCCAAAAGGGGGACAGTCAGAAGTCATCCTCTGCGGATGTGACTATTCGGTGTACTAGCCAGGAAATCAGCATGCTGCGGGCCATCAGCCCAAAAGACTT